>JAOXYB010063190.1:0-10473 GCA_028565635.1 Phoronis ovalis
TCCGTGACCGGAACTCTCGCTCTTATATGCGATATTTCCCTTTTCCGGTCACGGAGTTTTGTAAAAGATTTATGATTGGTTCCTATAAATGGGTCTAGAAGTTTACCGCCTTGCGGAAATTGTACCCCTTACGACAACGACCCTTTCAGCAAAACTATAAACTGGCGAAGTTTGGCTTGAAAGTGGGACTGTACCAATCAAGTGATTTTGTTAATTTGCGGGTTCTGACATTATATTTCTGGCTGGGAGGAGCAATACAAAAATTGTCGACTGACGTGGTCAAAACGAGAGACTTTAATTCCGTTGTCATGTGTCACAGTTCCGTTGCCTTGAACAACATTGTCAGGCCTCACACCTATTCTTCTAGACCTTGTACCTATTTTCAAGACCAATCCCACAAACAGTTTGCGGTCTTACATGTGTAACTATCTCAGAAAGACTGAGTGCTAAGTGACTTTGCCCGTAACACTAACTGTATGTGATGCCTGAAGAAAAAATATAGTTGCCAACTCTCAGTGATCTCAAACTGGGTGGTCAGTAATTAAGTTTCATTATGAAATATTACATAATTTATGTGTAAGTTAAGAATTTCTTAACAAGAAACCATCCAGCCAAATTGGTAGAATTTGTGTAAAGGGGTTTAGAACTGAGACAGGCCTACAAACGCCGAGGGTCACTTGTGTTCAGGTTGGTCCACATGCGCAAACATAAGGTTTAAAATAGCCTTAAACGTGTATATAAACTTATTAAAAACGCACCCTTTGATAGACATGCAGAACTCAATCAGTAAAAACATACCCCTTTTATGCCCTGCTTGACTGGACCTCAACAGCTATACCTGTAACAGCTGTAATATACCAGAGGAGCATAAAAGGGTATCCCGAAATATACCAAAATTCGTCAAGACAGGTACCCAAAGCCAGTGACACATCCCCGTCGACTACAATACACTAAGAAACCTCGACCCGAATTTTATACACCAGTATCTGATAGAGAAAAATATCCCCAGAAAAAACAAAACCAATTGCAGAGACGTCAATCAGTAAAAAAGTACCCTTTTTACGAATCAATGTCTGATGGTGAAAAACATACCAGTCAGACCTCAATCAGTAGAAAAGGTACCCTTGTTACACATCAGGGTCTGATGGTCTTTTGCTGACCTTAACAATAAAAATTATAAATTTTTAAATTTTAAGCTTTGGAAAAATTCTCTATAAAAAATATTCTCATTGTTCAAATGTCCTAAAATATCTGTATCTTTTATGCCTGTTAATCATATAGAAAACTACCCCAGTGTCCATATCAGCTAATATCAACTATTGGAATAGATTAGACTCCCTTATAAAAATACAAGCTTGTCAAACAAGAGTATCACATAACAAGGATGACATAGTACATGGTTGATTTGCCTGCTAGAAATGCCACATACTTTAGCTATAATTGGAAACTAACCTTGCAGAGTAGACAGCTAGACAGATAGTGCAGTGGGTCTCATGTTTACGACTACTGTGCAATGATTTGTTCTTGGCAAAGGTCCTTGTTGGATGGTAGGTTTTATTTTTAATTTGTAATATTTGTTAGTAATAGAAAGTATGAATTATAGTTTTTATGTCTTATGTTGGTGATATAATTATATTTTACCAAATACTGTTTAGAATACATCAGTCATTTAACTATAATATAGTACATGATATATATGTATGTATTATATGTAGGCCTACCTGGTATTAAGTGCAGTTTGGATATAATTTGATTATCAAATTAACTGGTCAAAAATAATCATTGGAAAATGATATTCAATGGCATAGGATAGATAGGTGCTGACTTGCAGATCGATTGTGTAAAGAAAAATTTGAGAAAGATTTGACAAGAGCCTGTCCTGGAGTATAATAAGTATAATAGGTGAGAGCACAAATGACAGAAAGATACTTAAGGATTTAAAGATGTGTATAACTCCCTAGAATATCTTTGGAATATTTAGATTATTTTCCATCAATTTTGTGCTTTCTGGGACAATTTTAGGACAGTCGTATCAAGATCAAGTTAGCATGAAAGAAGTTTGTAATTGAAAGTTAATAGTGATATAAGAGTCATTGGTGTAATCGATGACATATATGCTGTAATATTTTTTGGATCACCCAAATATTAACAAAAACAGTTGTATGCATTTAGCTCTTGATAAGTACTTTAACTAGCATTTTCTATTAGGAATAATACAGCACGCCTTCACACAATAGTGAACTTCACACCACCAAGTCTCAGGAGTATTCTAAGAGTAAATATAGACATTAATCATATTTCAATGCATGTAAAAGGTATTTCAAATATCCTTTGATTATGTCAGCAAATTATTTCTCCGGACCACATAATTAGATTGATGTTATACCTGTTCTTGACTTCCATGTGGGATCTGCAATCAGCACAGCACTGTAGTTAGCTAGATCGATTAACATATGTGACATGTGACACGTGACACGTAATAGCTAAACATTTTAAAAATGAAATTATCTACTTTATGGTATTTTTGTTAAATAATTATTAACTGTTTATTTGTAGTAAAAAAGATAAATATTTATGGCATGGTTACTTCGTTTATGCTTGTCAGTATGATCATGGCAATACGATTAGGCCCACTGGTCTAGCTGTCATCAAAATTTTTGTTGCTTGAAATGATCTCTAATATGAAATGCTGATCCCGGAGCACTGTTTTCCATGGCAACATATTTTGATCATATGTTTGCCAAATTCTGGAGGTTTCAAAAGACTAAGGCCCTTCTCTGAGTTTATCAGCTGTTTCCTTACGTATCTAACCATCTGTGCCCAACCGGCTGTATATTTCCTGGTATGCAGACTGCTTTTAACTTTTTTCTTTTCTTTGCAGAAAAAGGTTAGAAATATGTAATTTTTAGATCTTTTTAGGTGGTTCCAGTGGCTGACAGTCTTGACACCTGCCCATTGATAGGACTCATTTTACTTATAGTGCTTAAAGAATTTATTTTTCAGCAAAATTCTTATTTGTATTTGTAAAATTATCTTATGTTGTTGAAGAAAGTACAAGTTACCAAAAAAGTTTTAAGAGAAAGCTTGAACTTTCAAAAGTCTGTATAGAAGTGTCCTTATTCTAGAAGAGAACTATATTGATCAGTTTTACAGGCACATAAGGTGAAAGGTACATTTAAATTTACTTTACCAGATAGTGTTTAGTGAATATTTCTGGAATTCTATGTGGATGATACACATGTAGTCCTGTGCAAATGTCAAGCAGTATCCAGTATGTTGTCATGGGCCAAGTAGCTTGTAATGTATGTTGATGACTCCCCCAGCTGGTTGGTTAGATGATCCAAATTCTGTATCAAATTGCAGAATGTTATGGTTATGTGATTAGGTGCACATTGTTGGCAGTAGGGGCTAGAACCTTTGCAGCTGCTACTGAGGGCATGCAACTTTTGAGAGTCCTCATCGCATCCTTATTTTTTGAGACGGTGGCTACAGATGTAACATCAACCCCAGCCGTGGCGGTGTATTCACACTATGCATATATCATGCACAACTGTAGAGCCCTCCAATGCTGTGATTAAGGAGAAATCAAATTCCCTGTGAGTTACAATATCTGGCAAATATTATAAAGTACACTGTTACAAAAGGTGTCAAGTATGGCACTGGTAGTTGAGTGTACTTTACCTTTTAATGGTTCTTAGTATTCTGGGATATGTACATTAACTTTGTTTTAAAAAAATGGAAATTATGTGTGTAGAACATTTTGTTTGTTCAATTATCAGTTGTCACTAGGTTACCATGGTGACATATTTCTAACTTATCTCTGCCTGATTATGTTTTACAGCTGTATTATGTCTGTATGTAAACAAAATGTCAGAGTTACAGAAATGACTTCAAGGGAGTTTTTGTCACTTTCTTTATTGAACTTCCTGTGTAACATGTAAACACAGATTACTTAAAAATTTGTTATGTGGACAACAGTCTTTGGAAGATCTCAGACTTCACAGTTTGCTACTGCTTAGCAGACTTTGGTGATATGGAGTTGTATCAAATGCCTGCTAGTATTTGGAAAATATGTATGGTTCAAAAAAGGGTAGGCATGCAAAAAAGATTTTTTGGGCATGGCTGGGGTGGTTAATTAAATTAGGGTTGGTCGAGTAACCAGAATCATGACCAATCATATATATTTTTTCCTAGGCATAAACTGTAGATTACAGAAGTGTTTTAGTCATCGATGAGCTAGGTAACGATTAGATATCAATGAGTTTGCAGAAAGGTATAAAAATGATAATAAATAGTTGTAACAATTAGTTAAAATAATTAATTCATTCATTCAATATTAAAAGTCTGCAGTCAAAGTTACATTAAAATTAAATACATTAAAGTTAGCTGTATTAAGATGTCTCTTTCAGTAACCTTACGTTTACGTACAATAACATGACTACTGTATGTAAAACATGGAATCTGGAATTGTGTCTGGACTGAATTTTAGGGATGATAGTCAAAATAGGGTACGCATGTTTACAAAAGAGTATAATTTTCAATGGTTAGACCGACTATGCCGTGGAAACTCTGAAAAGGTTTGAATTAGCTGCAGAAATCAAGCATAAACAAAAAATTGTGACCTTAAATAAGGAAGTGTTTGCTGGTCCAAAAAATGAAAAGGGGGAGTTTTGAGATCTTTGGGGGTTTTTTGTAAAAAAACACCCGGAAAAAAGAACTGGTTGTTCAGATCCATTCCATCATCTTGAAGGTCCCAAAAGGGGTAAAAAATTTGAGCTAATAGGTCCCAAAATGGTTATGACTTTTACACGCTCAAATGTCCCAAAATGGGACAGATATGGGTACCCAGCTATACTGATTCCCAACCCCTTAGGGTTCAGAGACACTTGGTTCTGCATATTTGAAAAATGCAAATATATTGTCTACAGTTTAGAAACATTAATTTTAATATATTCTTTAATATTTTAATTCCAAAGTTTTGATACTGCTACTTTTAATTGTTGCTGCTATCTGAGTAGACTTGCTCAAGTTCTTGTGAACTTAAACAAAAAAAATAATATGTTTTTCTCTTTTTTATGTCTTTTACATCAGTGTTTTTAATTATCTTGCAAAAATTTTTTTTTTTTACTGTCATATATATGTTGGGTGTTTGCCGTCCACAAGGACTTGTAAAGTTCGCAAGCCTTCCAGTGATATGAATAATTCATGACCTTGTGACATCATATTTAAATATCTTGGTCACGTGACAATAACATATAAACATGCCCGTTGGCGCACATAAAAAAACATCATTCCCATTGGCGTATGCCTCCACAACCTTCCGCTGCTCTTCATACAGTGCTTCAAAGCCTACACAACGAATTCCATGCTCAATTGCTCTCTCAATATCCATTTTATAACGAAAGATATGCAACAAAAATATAACACGTGTGATCAGCGATAATTCCAATATGGCGGATATAGATGACGTCACCCTCCGGAATTCAGGATGGTGTAAGGTGGTGCTACGGTCGCAGAATGCGAACTTTACAAGTCCCTGTGGACGGCTAACACTCAACATATATATGATAGTAAAAAAAAAAAATTTCGAGATAATTAAAAACACTGATGTAAAAGACAGAAAAAAGAGAAATAAACATTAATTTTTTTAATTTTTTTTTAAGTTCACAGGGACTTGAGCAAGTCTACTAGCTGAGGTCTCTTTAAATTTTTAGTTGGCAACCAAACCCAATTATTTTGACTTCCAATCCTTAATTAACTGTGATAGAGCAGATTCCGAAGTTGTGCACAAAGTGTAGTGTATGCACAGTATTTCTACTTTGGAATTGTTACTAAATTCATGAAAACATTTGAATTCAATAAGATCTTTTATCTAGGGCCTGTGACAAATCATTTTTAAATTCTTTAACACCATGCTTGTGCTGTTTCTGGGGACTCCACTCAAGGGTATCAATTGTCACCAGTTAGAACACATTTGTTTATGAGCTTATTTGGTCAAACTGTCTGTCATATTCAGAATGCCACATGGTTATCTGGTAACTATTAGAGACCTCATTTACACTGTCTCTTTGAGAGGAGCAGCTAGGTCTTTTAAGAGTAGGCTTTTTTAAGGTCAGTTAACTTTTGTTTCCAATTAATACTAACTTCTATTTTTTTTAATACAGGAACATTTTTGCAAAGTTATTTGCTTTGTACTCTGCTGGTGCATTTGTTCCCAGGCAAGAAGGTTAGATTTGACTTTTGAAGAAAAGTCCAAACTATGTGATTATTTTCCTTTTGATCTGTTTGTTGAGTTTAAAAAGTTCTTTGAAGGTTCTTAAACCAAATGCACTGGATTATAGATTATAACTGAGTCCTTGTAAAGTGACTATGAAAGTTAAACATATGCAGCTTACAGCAATCTTCCGGCATCTTCTGTATGCACCACAATATAGTAAGATGGCAATGTTCCAGGGAGACAGAAGTCAGCCATTTATTGAAAATGAAGTAAAGGAATGGGACAGCATGGCACTTTGTTAACCTAATTAAGCCCAGCTCTTGTATTTCCCATTACAATAATGCTACTGTTTCAATTCTTGTATGCTGACACACCAACAGGAAGACTTTGCATTTGTGTTTAAACTGGGTTAACTAGAAACGTGTGGATACAAAACATTAGACACTACTCTCTTAATTTGTTTGAACATATGATAGAAATCTCCCAGTTTCTGTTTTAAAAGGAATCAAAAATATCCATTTTGCATTTATTTATCTTAGAATGGCCCTAGAATGTAAATGTTTGTTAAATAGTGATACTTGAAGTTTGCTAATTTGAACATCAATTCATTTTATTTTATTTTATTTCCAAGTTTGAAAATGCAAATATCAAATGTCCTTGTAGCAATTTTAAAAACAACAGTCTAATTTGCAAATTGTGTATATATTGGTGGTCCATATTGGTGACTCTTACTGTGCTTTGTAAATGATAATCATTTGGTTCAATACTCACTCCTGACTTTTTATTCTTTGGATGTTATGACAACATGTCTAAATTTCTTGTGGTACTAATCCTTCCTGCTGAAAAGTTAAATGAGACAAACTGCTCTGCAATATAATATATTGGCTATGACCAGAGAGTAGATGAATTCAACTGCTGTACAAGCACTTTGATGTTATTTGTAGTATGTATATGATACTGGACTATTAATTGCGAATATATTTCTATTATTTTCATTGTTCCGACATCAAGTTATTATTAATATATAAAAAATAATAATTTGATATTGAGTTACTTATCGTTCTACAAAGATATTTGATACAGAAATTTGCAATGATCTTTGATATAACTTTGAAATAGCTTTCAGATGTGTGTGGCAACAAAAAATATTACAAATGAAAAATTGTATTTCACCAGTTTGTATTATAGCCAAAAAAAATAAAAAATTTGGGGTTGTTTTTGTCTATGCTAAGCACAAAATGCTTCATTTTTTGTCCTAGCCTTTATGTATTACCAATGTGGCTGAACGTGGAATTATTTCTTTTCTAGATTTAGGTAACTGTGGCTGTTGCTGGATACAATATTTAATTGTTTAATGTTATATATTCTGCTATTTATTGAACATGTAGGCAGAATACATACAGCAAATGTGTAGCACACAATCTGTGAATTAAATCATTTATGAATACAGGCAGCTGTTCACATGACACAAATGTCACACCTACTCCACATGAATTAAAAATTTATGTATTATTTTTATTGCATATGGCTCAATTAAAATCACAGCAGTGATTTTGTCAATATGTAGGTACTGGCTGACTGTATTAACTAGTTGTGCTTGGAGAACAAGAAACAAAATTATTCAGATGTATGAGTATTGGTTAAAAACAGACTGAACAGCTGATATCTAAAAAAAAAGTTTATATGAAGTCTTGCATAGTATATGACAAGTCAATTTGTTGAAGATGTCTGTAAGCGTTTCCTAGTGTTGAAGCAATGGTATGACTGTTTGGTCGTTGTAATATATAAAACTTATATCAGTCTTTTACTTTCTTCCTAGCTGTGGATTCTCTGTCAAATTTAATATGATCAGCCTAGAATTTTGTCTCCTGTATTATGTTTTACTATATACATAATTTACAACAATATTAATTTTGTTCCTGTATACTGTTAGCCATAAACTAGCAAAAAAATCAGTGAAGTAATTCCAGTTTTAGCACATGCTATACTTAAATATCACTAGGTAATATTTTGTGTTATTTTAATGAGATATTTTTTGTAATTTGTTCTGTATCTCCTTGTTGTAGGCCATCCGCTGCACCATACCTTCATGTACATGCGAGTGTTTTGCTCCGGGGAAATCGGCACTCAGGGTCTGTGATACATGCAAGCATGGATGGGTGGCACATGGTAGGTGATGCTCAAATTCTCATAGATGACATCAGACTTAAATCCATTGTACAGATAATGAATTGTTATGTATTGGGGACTTGGATCAGACTATGAATTCATATGATGAGGATTTTGTACAGATTATGAATTTTTACTTGTACGGGGACTTAATAATGATTTCTTATGTATGTGGTGAGAACTTTGTACAGATTATGAATTCTGATGTGTGGGGGGGGACTTTGTACAGATTATGAATTTGTATGTATGGGGGACTTTGTCCAGATTGTGAATTCTTATGTGTGGGGGATTTTGTACAGATTCTGATTGTGAATTCTTATGTGTGGGGGACTTTGATTTTTAAAATCTGTGCGTTGTAAAAAAGTGGTCCACAGTAGGAAAACAAACAGGTAATACAAGAAATATTTATTTTGACAACATACCTTCCTACCCAGTGATCTATGTCCGGCCTTTGAGTTTCCTGAGAGTTTTCAATCTTGTAACAGTCTGTGCTTGTGTTGGGATCAATAGAATTGATCAGCTGTGAGGATATTTTCCTTTGACAATTTTGTAATTGGATGGAATTGATGACTGACAATTTAGACTCTCTTGAGGTATCAGGGAATGATGCTCATAATAGATAGAATTCTAACTGCTGAATCTCCTCTCTTGTTTCTCTCTGGCTGCCTTTTGGCAATGTAGTTCACAAAGATTATGTAATGGTTCATGAGGCAACTAGTCACTATAAATAAATACATACATTTAATATGTAGAACATTTTCCACATTTGTTTATATATGTGTATAAATAGAGTGATCCTGAGAAATGTCATTATTTGTTGTGCAGCAAGTACTGGACATGTTATAACCATTTATGAAACTGCTGTGAACTAAAATATCCAAGTGCTATACATTATTTAATTGGTACAAGTTAGTAACCATTGTAACAGCTGATTAAACTGCTTAAATTGTGTTGTTAGTTTGACATTGCCTTCTGGCATGTGTTAACTCCTTGCCCTGTCACTTAGGAATCTTGGCTCACTTGCTGTGCTTTCCTTTTTTGGCTTTCCTTTTTTGGTAACAGCCTCAATAATTATGTCTCAGTGTGATTGCTGGGTGGTTGACTGGAGGCTAGAAAATAATCCATATTGTTCTTTGAATTATTATGTTTTTTCTAATATACAGCATGGCCATATTTTCATCTTACATGGATGGAAGTACAGTCGGAATAATCCTGTTCTCATAACCTGTTCACGTTCATTTATTGCAGTGCTTTGTCTAAATTTGTGTAGGGTACATTTTATTTCAAACAATTTTATGAAAACCAAGATATTTACAAAATCTTGGTTACAAACACAACTGCTAATGATTAAAAAAAGGATTTTACAAGATGACAGAAAACCTTACTATGCGGGGAGAGAAACATCTAGTAACAGTTATGACTTTTTAAGCCTGGATTTATGTCCTATAACACATCTTAGGAAATCTTTGAAAAAAGACAAACAAATAACTGGATATTATCTTTCATTAAAAAAGAATATTTACAGTTCCCTGATGTTTCCAAGATTATTTTGAGTTGATACAGAGTCAGTGCACTCGTCTCACAAGGGACCTTTTATTAATTATTAAGGAACAGTGTGTCCCAGGGGAGCATACATTTCTTCACATTAAATTGAAATTGTTCTTGAGATCGATTCAGTTGTCCAAGATGAATAGTGAAGACAGATAAATTTGCCATGAATTATTTTTGTAATTAATTTTCTTACATTCTTTGTGGGTTAATTTGTTAGTAAGATTTAATTGTAATTTATTTCCCTTGTGACAAGACCACTGGCATCTATGGTGATGACTATCATTTAAATTTTTTTTTTCTACAAACATTTAAGACTTAACAATAGCTACCCATCTGCCTGTGTTAAAAAGACAGTTATCTGAATTTGCAAGTTAATAACTACGGCATTCCCTTGAACTGTATGTAATGCATTTTGCTATCAAATGTATAGGCCCATTCACACTTACCACTTAAAGCACTATAATTCGCTTCAAGAGCATTAAAATAAAGCACTTCAAGCAAAAATTAATCCTCTTCCCGAGGTGGATTAACTTTTT
>JAOXYB010063201.1:0-10473 GCA_028565635.1 Phoronis ovalis
AATTCGAAGTAACTTTCATATGACGGGGAATACACATTCTGGTAAACATATTAAGTTTTCTTGACCGTATTTGCACCACTAAGGAAGTCAAATTTTAACGATTACCCTAACGAAGTCAAACTTCCAAACAACACCCCTTAGGAAGTGTCACACCTCCAAAAAAAACACCCCCTTTTCGTGATTTTAGCCAAAAAAACAGACCCTAAGCTAAAGCACGTTACGCGCTGCGGTTCGAAAAACATACCCTTTCACGCAAAATTTTGTTGGAACATGCATACCCACTTTCATATTGACCACCTCTCCGGGAGACAAACTAGTTCTTATTTAATATACTTCTATGCACTCAGAGGTTGTGGGACCAGTAATGACAAAATCTACTAAAGCCACGTAAGACAATATTTAATTGCAAACAAGAAAAAAATACATACCTCAGATGGGAAGAATTGGGAAATATGTTTTTGCAATAGATTAGATAATTAATTTTGTCTTCACAATGATTTGTATTTTTAATTATAATAAATGATTTTCAATTTAGCTGACTATTAAGTCTGGAATTACATTGGAGGTTCCTGAAACCGTTTCAAAAGAGCATTCACCAGATATGATTATTTGGATAACCAAATGAATATGTCAGACAAAGAATCACATGACACTCTTGATGGAGATTCGCTGCCAAATCATGTTAATGAAAGGTCTGCCATTGGTGACATTGGAATAGATACACCTCCCAATACACCCACCATGTTGGAAGATGACTCATCGCAAAATGGATTCGAAGTGATGCCATTGGGATACTATTTGTCAAAAACAGCACCACCTGCATTGGACGGAACTGCAAAACCTGGAACTGAAGAAAAGCAGAAAAAAAGAACCTCGTGTTGTAAATTAAGTTTTCACCATATCACAATTTTTTAGCTTTTTATTACTCGCCATTGCATCTATATTAGTCATGGAGGAGGGTATTATACAGCATTCCCTCCTTGATGGTATTAGAAAAAACGATACCGTTCAGAATTATTCGTCTGCAAAAGAGTTTGTTACAGAGAAAGTTAACTCTGTTTTAAAGAAATAAAAACATCTCAAGCTTGTAATTTTGTTTCCAGAATTTTTAAGGCAAAAATGATAAACCTTTATTTACAGTGTCATTGAATGGTAGCTTGTATTCATATAAAAAATGCAATTGGGAGTTTTATTTTGTAATGGAATAGCAGTGAGAAGTTTATTGCTGGGTCAAAACCCAAGTTTATAGCTAGTGACATCTAGTGTAAAACACAATTCAGACTGGGTGCCTTTATTTTACTTGCCAGTTTTGGCATGGAAAAGGATCACCATTTTTTAGGAAAATGCCTGTTACTGTCTTGTAGTTAGTAGTGAAAAGTTTGTACTAAGTGATTGTCAATGTTGTTCCAGATCAGAGAACAAAAATCTTAAATGCTTGTGATTGAAATAATTTTCTACGCTTTTGGCAAGGTATAAGTTAGATTAAAATTTAGTTCTTAGACTGTGCTTTTTGTGAGATGTTCTGGAAACTGAGGGAAACATGTAGTCTAAAAATTATTAAAATAACATGGATATGTCCTGGTTTTCTACTTATGAGTGCCAGGTATGATTGCCTTCTCCTCAAACAGATTTATAAATGATACACTGAACAAATGAAAACTTTATTGTCTCAACATTAGAAGGTATAATATGCATTCCAATCTATATATTTTGTCTGGTTGTTTTGGCTTCTTTCTGTAAAGGATAAGTGCATGAGATAAACAGAAACCTGATGTAGATATCAGTTGATCCAAATCAAACAGTGACTTTAACTAAACTCTTAAATATGCTGATTTGTAAAATATAATGAACCTTGTATGTAGATAGTAAATTTTTGGAATTATTATTTCAAAATATTAGGTGCTAGATTTAAATTAGTTTTTATTTTGAAAGATTTACCAAATGTATCTTGTGGTTTACATACCTTACTGAAATAAATGCATTGATGATGACTCAGATTATAATATATTTTTGAAGAATTCATGATGTAATAAATATTAATGTAAATCTGTGAGTCTGAATGTAATGCATTGATATCAGTACTTTAAGCATAATATGATTTTACAAAATGCTATTTGTAAAAGTGCTACTTGTTTTGTAATTAGGATGATGACTGTATGTTTTTAAATTGCATGGTGCACATAATAAACCAGTAATCCTTTTAATGGGCACAGTTCTGTCTTTAAATTAATCCTGTAAATAGGAACTTTCTAATGGATTCAACAGCTCAAATGTCTTTGAAATATTTTATAATTAAGCAGTCTTAATAAATTTTTGTTGTTTGCTTAGAGGACAATCTGGCCAGTACTTTCTACAAAAACTTCTGATAAAATTTTTTGTAGAAAAAAACAAAAGAAATAAAAGAGATCTTCCAACTTTGTTGCTGGAATCCATAATAAATGCCCAGGGTGTATATTTGAAAACATACAGTAGTAAGCACATGATTATGTTAGATAGTAAGAATGTGCGAATCCTGTACTTGCGTCAATTGGGTAAATTAGGTGCAGATAGTTTTCTGGATTTATTTTAATTGTTTGTTGTGCTAAGCGCTTATTTTTCGTGTTGTAAAGGTGAACTATTTATTATTTATTATCAAAAATTCATTCCTAGAGCTTTATTTTTAGACCTGGCTTTAAATGATAGTTATACAATGTACTTCTTGCTGTTCGTATCTATATTTGAGTTATGATACTGAGTCATTAAAGCTTTTTATTCTCTTGGCTTCTCATGCACCAACTGAATACCGTATTTTTATAAGAACTGGGACAAATGGAAGCCAGGTCGTCTAATTTTATGCCTAAATTCTGTCATTAAATATAACTAGGAAATTTTGATGACTCGTAGGTGTCTGTTTTCAACAAGCACGCTATTTGTGTCCTCGTCTGTTACACTGAGGGTTAATTTAAAAGTTCTTAATATGCTAATAAAATCAAGGTATTATCTTATTAAATTTATTTTGCCTTAAGTGTTTGACTGTACATCCGTTTTTATTCCGAAAAGTGCATGAGAAATTGTTCCGGGAGCACAGACATAAATGGTGACTGTACATATGTGCCGCCACATGAGCTCCCTTGTTTCAGCCGTCACTTTTACTATAAGAGTTATAATTACATTTTTTGTTTATTTTAACAACTTTTACCATGAGTTGTACTTGTAGATAATTTTTTTTACCGTGGTTAATATATTTCCAATAAATGATTCTTTATCGCTGGGCACCACAGCTTTTGGTGTAATTTTCCATGCAGGATTTAAAAACTATTTTTGCCCTGAGGTTCCGGAGGGGCACTGCCATCCAGAGTGAGTATACAAACGTGCCGTACGGTTTTTCGAGCTTCTTGTAGCGCTATGGCAGAGTCAAATGATACCGCCAAACTTCAAATACAACAAAACAAGTATATATACCCTTTTGCCCAGGCCATCCGTGACGTGTGGTACTGTAAGTTGTTCTAATCCACAGTAGATATACTGACCATCGTGTGCACGAGCTGTCATTTCCGCGTACTGGAGTAACTTTCGAGGAAAAACACGGAAAGATTTCCACACACGAATGATGCCTCGAAACGTGATCATAGAATATCGTTCATAGGATATCCATCCATGCTACTAAGTGGAAAACGACGATCCGGGTATGAAGAGTTCGACTAGAGAATCGGGAAAAGGGATCGTTAGCGAGGAAAAGGTAAGCGAATAAGGAATATGTACATGGAATTTATTTCTTTTATACTAAATTAATTTTTTTTAGATATTTTGCCTTGTAATTGACATAAGTCTAAACCAGAAAATATGTGTATCACGTTTCCAGAAATTACCATATCATTTAATAGGAAAATCAAATTTATAAAATAACAACCCCTTGTCCGATCCCCTGCAGACATATCTTCAATTCAGAAACGTTTTTCTGCAGCTAACGGGATATAAAACATATTCCGACAGAATCAAGATTCCTGTTGTACCTGTATGTGCCGAGAATGAATATGTGCTTTATGTTTAATAGTGTTTTTTTTATATATTTTAAGTTATAAGACAAGTGCTGTTTTTATTTGCAATTTTTATTAAAATTTTACATTTCGTCTTCGCTTTGTTCTACAAATATGCTCAATACAACATTACGCATGCGTACTTCAATGCCGCAGATATATAGATACCTAGAAACAATACAGCGCAGGTCTATTTTGACAAGCTTTGACGATTTATTCAGTGTTGTACTTTAAAAACATTGCAATACCGGTCGTCATATGTTGATCTCAGACTGCATATTTAGTAAAATGCTAAAAATTCATGCGTACGTGAACGATGCATGATTCCATGCATCATATGAAATGGTTGAGCGAGAAAATGTATAGCTTATGATCACGCACATATATTGTTTTTTCCGTTGTTTTTTGAATATGTTTATGAAATTGCAATCAATCATTATTTGAGGTGACACAATAATCTCTTATCCTGTTGTATTAGTGGACGCAGACATATCGGTCCTTTTCCTACTATACTTTCACTGACTTCGTCGCATAATTAATTCCCTTTCAGTTTTTATTAATTTTCCAACTTGATAGATTATAAACGCAAAAATCGCTGCAGCAATTATGACAGCAAACGGACATCCGAAGCAGGATGGCTGCCACAAAAAAGAAATCGTCGGAAATATTAGTTTTCGCATGTAAACACAACACAAAATAAGTCCGGACAGTATTCTTCTTATCACCCGAGTGTAAATAAGTTGACAGCAGAGTCCAGCATAATATGAAGCCCAGTACAAAAGCCTGTTTATAGGAAATAGAAGCAGCGACGCGTAATGAGCGACACCGTGGACGGTCGAGAGAAACACAGAAGCAATGTAATAAAGTACATAAGCAAGCAGGTGAGGTGATACTGCTATGGCGATGATCACAGCAATTAATAGAATTCCCAAAAGTTTTGTGGTGAATGATCGCCGTTCATACAAAGATCGTAACCTGCAGGATATATCACGTGCTAATCTTGTTGATGCCATTTGCTAGGTTGCAAAAAAATTCACAGCCAAAAATTGGTAAAATTCTTCTCCTTCCTATCGTTAAGATTTGTTTTAATTCTTTTCGTCCAGGCAAATATGATTGTAGGAATTATATACCCACGTTTGTGTATGCCTAATTAAGCATCATTAGTTCCTTCATGTTTTCATTATTCCACAGAAATGTCGTGCACATGTTCTTTCTTTTTGACGTCAGAATCGATGATAGTCTAATTATGTCATGAATACCAAACAATAAAATTTAACAGAGAAAATTGAATTAGAATGCCATTATGAAAAATTGAGGACCAAACAAGTCCGGGGGTACTCAAAATTTTTTGACTACGGAGAGGTGCCGCCCAACACTATCCAAAATGTTAGCTTGTGGTAGCAAACGCAATCCAATTTTTTTTTTGAAATTTTAGGGCAGCAATCCAAATTTTGTGAAATATAAGGGTAGCAATCCAACATTTTAAAATATTTGAGTATAGCAATCCATTTTACGATGACTGATACAAACCAAATTCCAAAATTTATTTATGGATACAAACTTAAAATTAATCCAAATTATTTACTGTAAGCAGCGGGTAGCAATCCAAATTTTTTAATATCTTTACGGTAGTAATCCAAAAAATACAGTAAGAAGTATACAATCCAAATATAAAACTAGGCTGCTCGCCCCCACCAAAAAATAACTTGAGTATCCCCGGGCGAACAAGACCCCTCCCCTAAGTTCTTTCCTTTCACGAAAGGACAAGTTTTACATAATACCTTTCACCACAGGACAGGCTGTGCGAAAACGTGCACGCTGCATTTGTACTAGACTGACATCAGTCGTTAGAAACATTGATTGGAAGTTTTTTAATAAATGCATTATAGGACTAAAATACATAAAACAATTGCGAGAATAAACTGGTAAGCTCTCTGCAAAAGCTGTTTATAATGCTTAAAGTTGAATATACTATCATATGTTTATGTGGTCTACTGTATGTTTGTGCTTTATATATATTTCTAACTGTGTAACGCTAGGAGTGCCATATATTTTTCTCCTTTAAATTCAAAGCTAAGACTACCAGATTATTTTGTCCTTTACATTAAATTTTTAGACAAATCTTTTAAATGCCTTTTTAGGAAAATTATTTCTTAGAAAAAAAAAATTACACATCTTAAACTACAGAGCCGACTAACATTAGTCTACATTTGTACAAGCAATTTCTTAGCTAAGAAATTTGGCTTTTGCTTTTGACCTGTAAATAACATTTTAACCGCTAGGATAACTCTAATCGACAAGGACTGCATATATATAATTTGATCGTTTTGTGATACGCAATCCCAGCATGTCGCATTCTGTGAATGAACAATGACGTAGTTCTGCATGCGATCACGCGACTCATTCACAAAACGCATGCTGAGTCAAAACCAAAAAAAAATCTTATGTTCTTTGATCAAAGAAATCATATCAATTTATAAACAACTATTTATTACTATTTTTTAAAATTTTCACTGGTTAAAGCTTTTCGAAAGTCAGATTTAAAAGGGGGTTCAATTTTTGCCAAATATCTCGAAAAATGTTACGGTTTTCCTAAGATGTATGTGTGATACAAGAGGATCGAAAGAGAAATTGGCGCTCAGCGTATAGATTTAAAAAAAAAATATTAGAAATTATTTATTTAACATTGTGTTGGACGGAACCTTCTACTGTTGTGTGCTACCTTGAGGTTAAGTACAACCCGAAAATTAACAAAAAAAAATTGAGCCTATTTCGTTATACAGAAATACGCAAAATTTAACTTAAATTTCATTAGATAAAATAGTACAAGTAAAAAATGCTTACTCTCATTTTATGCGACTTTAAATTGCCCATTCAAGTTTCATGTCATACAACATATTCAGCTCATTTGCAAAAGAATTTGTAAAGAACTTGTTTGCACACAATAGTGCAGTTTTATTATATTATGCATTCTAAGCACTTGGTTCTGCTTGAATCCATAAACCAATAGTTTTGTCAAAAAATGGGAGTTGCAAAAAGAAGTCAAAATACTAGTAATTCAAAGTTATCTACCAAAGTCGAGGTGCACCCTTTAGTCTTGAATATATTCTAAAGATCGTTAAGTAAAACTGGTGAAGGCATAACATGAAGACGATAAAGAGCAGGCTAGCCAATAAATCTAAGTGTCACCATTCCTAGAATGAAGCTGCAGCAGACTACACTGTCTTGGAAGTCATGTTAAGATATCTGGTGTTAAACTCATTCTCCCTTGCTCACATTTCAAAGTCTTCAAATTTTAACAGTGATCACGGTATAGCTTATCCAATTCACCATCAGTGAATGGCACGAACAATTTACGAGACGGACATTCACCAAGTTCGTTGACCACTCTCACCTTCAGTTCTTATGTTCCATATCTAACTATAAGGTGATGTTAAACGAACTTTGTGAGTGTCATGCTGTGTATTCGATCGTCAACTGACCGTGCTAGACAACACTGGTGGTGAATGTCCAACGAATTGGATCCGTAAAAACGATTTATATAATATGTGAATGAATAACTATTGTATCTGATAATCGGTGGATACTAGACAGCTATGATATCTCTGCATTATAAAATAACAAAATATATAATCGTGTATACACAATTTTGCATTATTTCTAAAAAAAGTCTAAGTGAACATATGTCGCATGAAATACATATAGGCGACTGTTCTGAAATTCAAAGCTAGTGATAGGGCACTGTTCTTTTCCTCTAATTTTTTATTTATATATTATTAAATGGAGATGTAACACGAATAATAATTGTTTTGGTTTAAAAATGTATAACTTGCGCAAAAGCTATGTGTGTGTATAGAGTATACGCATCCCAATACACCTATCATCCTTTGTTCAGCAACTAAAGATCGCGCACTAAACACAAACGCAGTGTTAATTATTAATTACTGGTATATCCATGCATGGTAGGTGTTATAATCTTTTCATTGTTATTACAGCACTGGCATCATTACCTTTGAAATATTGTTGGGTGAAATTCTGTGAAATGGTCGTGATGGTGAGTACATGTTTCTGTTCACACACTAATATTTTAAAAAAAAATTTTATAAAAAAGTTTACATTACCAATGCACTGCTTATTGCAGTGATAAGGATAAAAAATATAAATAACGAGGTCGGGTAATTGCGTAGGAACTATTCAAAGAGACGTGCGCTTTGATTCCGAGGATACCGCAGCAATGAACTAATTATACCTTACGGTCGCACCGTAAAGGAGCCGGACTCTTGAAGTTACTGTTGTTTTTAATTTTATTCTAATTTTTGAACATCAAGAGCAGTTGAATGTTTTGGTTTTCTTTGGCGATGAGGCGATTGTATGGGTGTATAATTTAAAAGAGTTGACTGTATTTTTCCTGGCCTCGGTTCTGATAAAGTGTTATGCGTTTATACACTACAGTTATTCATAGTTAAAGGTTATAATTACACATGTTATTAGTTAATTAAGTGGCTATGATAGAATTACATAATGATCGAGTTTTTTAGTTAAGATTTTCGAGAAAAAACAAACATAAAATGGGGTATCTATCAGTGTACATAAGTTGGATGCTTATCCATGGTTCTCAAAAGCAGTACAAGTTACAGATGAATCGAAGTTAAACTTTCCGGAAAACAGTGTTCTGTACATTAAGATTTAACACTTATTTTAATGAGTTTTGCTTAAAAACTGAACCACCCTCCAACTTAGCTTAACGTATATCACTGAAAGATGCCGCCTCAAAAAGTTTCTTTATTCACCAGCCAGGCTTCTATACTATTAGGATCAGATGGTGTACCAATTAAATACAGAAAATAAAATGCTCACTCTTCTTTGCTTGAATTCAATATTATTGGAAAGAATAAGAAAATACGCGTTTTAGATTAAAAAATACAAGGGAACAGTTAGTTGCAAAGAGTGGCTTCTCCAAATGCGTAAAATACGATTTTGAAATATTTTTATATATAATGACAAACACAGAAGATGATCCAGTTCATGCGCATAACTTTCACCGAGACTGTAGTCTAGTGTAGTGGATTGTATTTACGATAGTTTCCACCAGCTTTCATTAATTTTTAATATCGAGCATAATAACTACTACCCATTGCATTTATCAGAATTATCGATTTCTCACAAGAGATCTTTTAAATCTCCACCAGGGCATTTAGCAATGTATACGGCAGACAATACAGGCCATGAAGTTTGATTTATATTTAATTAGCAGTATAACTTTGAATTTGTTATAATCAGTTTATGACAATTGAGGCTCGGTTTGAAAAGTAGACAAGTCGACAGAATGCGTTCACATTGAACACCCAAAGGTCACATTCACCCCCGGGGGTTCTCCCACAGATCAATTTCCACAGTATCTAACAAAACTGATAGCCGAGTAAGTTCAACCATACATAAATTGTTAGAAACGTCAGCTGGAATTTGAAAACATAACTTAGTTAGCAATATTGTTACTTGGTACTTCTGTAACTGAGCTCCGTGAAAGTTGTCAACAATGCTAAAAGTAATATGTGTATGTGGCATAATATAGTTATGTTAACCTTAATTTTAAAAGTTTATTTTTAATTTAATTTATAGATTATATGTTTGAATTATTTGATATTTAATTCCAGCTGCACTGTATCAACGTGACATGAATTAGAAATGATAACCAATAAAAATAAAAAACAAAAAATGATTCGAAAACAACTCTTTCTATAATGTCATAAACGCATATTCACAAACACGTCAGTATAAAATTAATGAGATTGTACGCTTCATTTATTCAATTAATACAGGTTCGTTTACCGGCAAAATGATAAAATATTAAAGTAGTAATTTATAAGTAATGAATACATAATGTATTCAACTTTGTTTGGAATTACACTTATTTCAGCCGTTAAGCTTCGTTGCCTCGTTTGTAAAATATATACATATGCCTCTAAGGAAGTCAAAGAAATTAATTTTATAAAGAAATTAATTAGTAACTAAAGACATATGAAAGACTATATTCCCCCAAGACAGGTATACTGAACAACACTCAAGCTAAACGGCTGGTTTTCTCACAAATGAGCATACTACTTTATCTATAAACAAGGACTTGCTGTCATCTACGACGAATTTCTCTGGACAGTTTCGATATAACTCGCTCACTTGGATTACCTAGGTTTCTATATTATACTATAGCAATAATGTTTGTGTGACTTGGTCATGAAACAAGATATATGGTTTATTCGTTATAGAACATTCCTGACTTTTTTCATCGACTTGAAATATCTGTTGACTCGAAAAACATAACATTCCTCTATTGCGCTATATCGGGCTACAAATCAGATTGTTATGGCTTTAATTGAATTAAGGAAATCTATGAACTCTCAGTCCTCCTCATCCACATTTGTAAGTATATGGACATACCTTACCATTACTTTGATATATA
>JAOXYB010063234.1:0-10472 GCA_028565635.1 Phoronis ovalis
AAATATGATATTTTGTGTTGTGAAAATAAAATATTAAAAAAATAAAATATTTGGCCAGGCAGACTTGAGCCAGTCTAAGTCAATCAATAAACCATGCCATATAATTCCTGGTTAAGATATACTGTAGATTGCCCCAACATCAAACATAACATCAATATTTTATGTTTTTTCTCTGATGGCAAAAGGTCATGTAAAAGAAATAATTATGTGAAATAACAGGCAGGTTAAACATATTGTGAAATTTACACAGCAAACACCCATCATAACAATCATTGCTCTCTGCTTATCCAATCATTTGCTTCAAGTGTTATGACAGAATTAAAAAGCAGTACACTTTAAAAAAAAACTAAAGTAGCACCTTAATTGCCACATACTAGATATAACCTTTATTAGTTTGATAAGAAATGTTTAACTGATCACTATTATTATTATATAATGTTGATTTAAGTTTATTCTGAAGTGTCATTATGGTTATTATATCATCATATGGATCTCACTGCCATAACTCCATACCTGATTATTGATTTAAGTTTATGATGAAAGGTCATTACCTTATTTTAAAATCATAATTTGTCAAAAAAAATATTTAAATTTAGTAATGCTTCTCAATAACATAACAGGTAAAAGGGCATCTAAATTAGTGTTTTAGCACCATGTCTTTCGAAACTATAATACATTTCCTATATTTGTTTTTAATTGTTTTTAATATGACCACCTGCTGTGGTTATATAACTGGTTAAGTGTTTTTATTATTCATTAGCAGCACTGAATTAATTATATAATCATTAGTTTTTTGTGTAGGTATAATATGTTTTTTTTAAAGATGCCATTAAATTTTACTAACGGATGAGTATGAAAGTACTACTAATTGTGAAATAGCTTCTAATAGCTTAATGTTACATACATTTGTGTAGAAAGTTATAATACTGATTATTTGAAAATCACAGCAACTGTCAAGCATTATCTTAAATTAATACAACTGTGGATAAAATCAGAATGAAGTCAGTATGTAAGAAGAAAGAGAAATCAAGGAGTTTCAAAACCGATTTAGCTCTGCATTTTGAAGAATTGTTGTAAAGATTGGTTTATTTAAAGAAAGTAATAACTGATAAAGGTGTATGATCAAAAAATTTTCTTAAATATTGGCCAAAAAACCTTTACCAAACATGTACTAACAAAGGTAGTGATGATTACAGGACATAATAATTTGATTTTTTATGATTGACTTAAGACCACCTGGTGGGAATTTTGGAAATGACATAAAGGAAATTCCCAGCTTCAACAAAATGGCTTTTAGAAATTGCAATTTCTTTTACTTTGTACACAATCATATAACAGTTCTTGTCAGTGCAGCCAAAAGTGCTTATACTATGGTATTGAGATAGGCTTATGAACCACAGGCTTTCTATTGATTATTATGTGGAAGAAGGCAAAGGTGCAATATACATGCTTTCCCCAGGAGTACCCATCTCTGTCATAGTTTACTACCTACATTTGTACACCAGTCCTGTTAATTACGACACAGCACTGAGAATTATTCAGATGATAAAGATCTGCAAATTTGACACTGGGATTAAGGTGGCATATTAGTAATTCTATAAAATAGCTACCCTCGATACACACACCCTCAAAGCCAGCTAAAAACCTACTAACATAATTTCTCATACTCTCACTAACAAATATAAAGGATCAAGGTAACAAAGAATGTGGAATCCTTTCTCAACATTCTAGCATTATACTCATTCTAATTTCAGCCTGTACATGTCTGTTTGGAGAGTGCGACAACAGCATTACATCAAAAGGAATTTGTAAGAAAAGCACATGTAAAAGGTTATACCAAGGTATAAACTGTGACAGAAAGTTATCTACCTGTGGATATGTGGCCGCTAAATGGTGCCATGCACACGCAACATGTGCCTTGGATGATCAGCAGTAAGTTTAACATATGAAAATAGTTTTACATATAAATGGCAGGATTTGTTTGTAGCGTGTTATTATGATCAAAACATGTAGCTGTTAAATTTGAGATTGTTCATTTACTAACTTACATGGTCATGCTGGAACTAGTTGTTCAGCTAAATTCTTATTTATATATTTTTATCACTGGAATAAATTATTTCAGACAAAATGTGCTGTGTAGTACAATTGCAGTGCAATATGTGTTGCTCATCATCACAGTAACGTATTTTACTTTGTGCTGCCATGTAACTTAACTCATTTAAATTGTTTGAATTTAATTTTTTAACAAATTACCGAAATTTTCCTAAAAACGTAGACAACCTTTTGGAAAATGGTTTCTATGATCAATATTTTTTAGCACTGATAGATTGTCCCTGGGTGTTCTTTTAGAAAATGTTTGTATCCAGGAAAGAAAGAACATTATAAAATTTTAATTCACTATTTTATATAGCAGCATATTTATGATTATTACACCATAAAAGTCTAGTGAGGGAGTAAATACTATCCGGCTGATATATATATGTTGATCATTTTATATCTGATTTAAAGATTGAAGCATTTTTTAGAGCACACATGGGAAAAGAGGCCCTCCTTACTAATCCTTTAGATGATTTTATAAGAAGGCACTTGTATATGTATGGAGGAAGACGTAGGTTCTATAGTTGTGTTTGTGATAGTGGATTTGAAGGTGATGGTAAAGACTGCAAAGAGATTGATCCATGTTCTCAGTCTGCTAGAGGAAACTGCCATTTGCAGGTATCACAGTGATGACCATCAATAAGAATTTGTTGATGTTCAATTTTTTTCAAATCAAGAATTAATTACTTTAAGTTTGGACAATATCTAATTAACCAAGCTACATCTTTAATAATAGTATGCTTTTACAAGGTTTACTGCAAATATTAGAAAAACTGCAACATTATCCAAAAACTATCCTTTATGTTACTGATCCTAGGTTGATAGCCAGTGGATCACAGAAAATGATATTTAATTTCAAACTGGGGTTCGAGTTTAACTTTAATATTTGATTTCCTGCATTTGCCACAAAGACATACGAAAAATGTAATTTATCAAAATTTATACCAACAAAGACAAAAACATAAACTCACTTTTATCTGATGTGGAAATAATACCCATATTTATACTAGGAATGAAGAGAATTGTGATCACAACACGTCCTAGTAACGATTTACTGAAACGGGCTCTTAAGGCAAATCTGCTATTAAGCATTTAACCAAAAAATACAGTTCAATTTATTAGAATGTATGGATTTAAAGTACCAAAAGGGACATTCTTATAACTGCTGAGTGTTTGTGTACTAGGCAACTTGCATCAAAACTGGTCCAGGACAGAACAAATGCCAATGTGATAAAGGATGGGTTGGCGATGGGATTTATTGTTTTTCAAGTACACCTTGTACGTTACATGAAGATTGTCATGCAAATGCTACATGTATGGATACAGGACCTGGACAGGTAAATTATTGTTCCATAAACTTCTTTATATCTTTAAACCAAGCATGTAGCCGGTCGAAGTCTATTCAGTATTTTTCACTGGATTGAGAATTTTGTGTGGCCATGCACTTCCAAATGTAATAATTGCAAAAAAGGTAGATTCATACCCCAACACTGAGATTGTTTATTGATTCAATTTCTAAGCAGACTGACGCTAATCGTTAGAAAGGGGATTTATTTAGAGAAATTTGTACTGGTACGAAGTGGCATTCATGGTTTTTTGATTCTAGTGACGTGCCACTAAAACCAATTCAAAATTTCATAAATTGTATTTTGCAGTATGAATGTGTTTGTAACAATGGATTCCATGGTAATGGGATGTACTGTTTACCAACAAACAGTTGTGCTGTAGATAATGGAGGGTGCCATGAACAGGTGTTTAACTGCATATTTCTATATAAGCACTATCCAGTGTCACTCTGAAATCCATCTGTTATTTTGAACGTTTTAGTGGGAAAATGATGAAATATTTTTTATTAGCATGAGTTATATAGTGCCTAACAGAGTTTCAGAATATCTTGTTTTTTAGAAGAGTTTCTTTTTTGCATTATAACTTTCCTATTGCTGATTGTGGCTCATGGTATTAGCCATAATAAAAAAAAACAAGCCTCCTCACATGTATCATTGCATCACACAATGAATGTGAGCAGGGTTTCAATTCGATATTTATGCAAGTTATAAATACGTGAATGGACGAATTCACAGGTGTTCAGAATTATGTCACCGTTTTTAGTCAATACCATCATTAAAGGTCATATTCAAATGACCAGTGTGATCCAGTTGTACTCCTCTAATGCTAATTTTTGGCAATGGAGAATGATAATGATGATTTGCTAAACAAGAACTTTCCCAAAAAACGGCACATTCGAAAATTATGAAATTTTGAATCCTGTTAGGCTCTATATCACTCACGCTGATAACAAACGTTTCAACTTTTCCACTAAAACATTCAAAATAACATATGCATTTCAGGGTAGCATGGGAGAGTGGGATATACTATAGAAAATTATCTTGAAACACATTTTTTGGATCATAAACTCCGAAGTTTAATAAAGTGGGTGCCTGTTTATGTTACAGTATACTGAGACTTTTTGGCCTGATTTACTATGGAAAAGAAAGGAATCATCATACAATTTTCTATCAGTCTGCTGTTAAGGTTTTTAAGACAGTTTAGAATGATAAGTTACACAGTGACAGTCTTTTTGAGTTTACCCAAAGTTTGCATAAAAAATGTACATCTGTCTATCGACCTATTAATAGGCATTCTGTTACCGCCTCGGACCAGGGATGAATAACTGCACCTGTATGGAAGGTCTTGGAGGTGATGGATACTATTGCTATGGTAGCATTAAGGATGAGATTGAAAAGCAAGAAAATTTGACTGAATTTGTGCAATTGCTCAATAAGGTATGGATCCAGTGCATTATATATGCAAATTCGTTCAACCATTTGACATAAGTTAATTATTAAGTAATTAATAAATGGCAGTTTTTAATATACTATTTTGGTAAAAATATAACGTTCAACAGTTAAAAAATGCACTTTTTAAGTAAAGCATAAAAGGCATCTTATTAATTTATAAGAGTTAGTAGGTGTTTGTAGACATCCTGTATGACATCTATTAATACAATCAAGGTTTTTTTGCATAAACATTTTGTATATCTTACATTGCTATATTAAAACACGCTTTAATTTTGTAGAAACATTTCATGAAGTACTATTATTTATGAAATGGTGACTACTAATAGTTCGATCGGTAATTTTTTTTGTCTGCATCAATGTAAAATGGTACGTTATAGGGAAAGACAAAAGTTCTCTTGTTACAATAAATGCTTGCATTTTTGTAGACATCCTCGCCTGGTGATGTATGGGATATAGCTGGAGATTATACAGTGTTTGCACCTGATAATGTTGCACTTCTTAACTTTATAAATGTTACCAATACAGAGTACTGGCATAATAAGGAAAATGTGATGAACTTTTTTGGGTAATTAGACAGTAAAAATTTACAGTTACAGAAATTATGTTTCAAGTGATTTTATATTTTCGCAAGTAATCAGTATAAACCATGTTTGTGCATTCTTTTGCCCTTGAAATTTACAGAACTAAATCCATGGTACAGTTATAAATACTGAAAATATGAACAGAGCCTAAATTTATTCTCATATTATTTTTTACAAATTTGTTTAATGAATTGTATAACTGTAATTACTGTTGTAGCTATCATACTCTTGCATCTGAACTTCAATTCACTGAGATTTTTGACAATTCATCAGCTTCAAATTTCACCTTTGAATCTCTTGTGAATGGTTTCATGGTCAACATTACTTATAGCAATGAGGTAAGGCGTATAAAATTGCATTTATTTATATGTCTGAATAGAAGGGATAGATTCCATTTTTGAAGGCTTCTATTTTTGCATTGTCTTGAATTTCTTTTTTCCAGGGGGTATTTTATTTCTTTAGTAGTTATTACTTCCAGGAATTATACATTGGGGGCTTCTATTCAAAGATGCTTCTAATTAAGGGAACCTTTGTATTTGGATATAAATATGGTAAAATTACAGTATTTACTGATATAGTATGAAGTGCAAAAAATCTGTTAGGTTTAGCAGCTTGTTTTGAGTTCAACAAAAATTTGCCCTCAGTTTCATGAGCAAGTTCTTGGTCAAAACATTTAGGACTGAATTGTTAACTAATGACACTAACAGAGAAGTTATATTATTCCCACTGTAAAAAGTTATTTATGCCAACAACATTTTACACATAGCCCACAGGACATACTAAAAACTGAAAACCAAGTACACATTTTTTTCTTTCATTTCTTTATTTTTCTATTTTAGGTAAAATGTTAAAATTTGGTTCCAATATTTTTTTTGTTTAGTTTGATAGGTGTTGTTCAAAAGCCATTGGAAAAATAAAAAATATACCTATTTCAGATGTTTTCAGACCATTTAGCAAATAATTTGAATGAAGAATTTTTACATTTTGAAAAATGATGTCTTGAGATTTGCTTCAATACTAAACTTCCTCTCTTTTGCAAGCTTGGATGTTGTCATTCAATGTGTTCAACTTAGCCAGGCATCTATACTACTAAATAAATGGAGTGGATTTTTCTCCCAAAAATTACATCTAGGCACCCACTACCATGTCCGATAGATTACTTATGTTCTCATCTTCAGCCATTTTTACTGTCAACGTTGTTCATAGTTGTACATTAAACATCTTCTCAGTGGCAGTCTCTAGCGTTTAACCCAGACACTAATTCAGACTGTAGCGTTTAACCCAGACACTCTAAAACTGATCTATTTGTTTGTGTTACCTGATTTAAAACTTTTGTCTAACAAATCTTCTTATTAATATCCCATCCGACAAGTGTATAAGAAAGCTGCAAAAAATACATGCATCATAATTATGTTAAAATGACGATTTCTCAAATTAAACAGGGAAATATAAAATATTAAAAATAATGATATATTTCCCTTTAGAGTGTAAGAATAAAGTGTTCATAAAGAAAAACGTGACAATTTCCCATCTTTTGTCTATGTTTATTTGTAACATTTCGTTTTAACTAAATGCCGTAGTATGTTTTTGGGTACATATAAATAACTATTATTTTTTCAGCGCATGTATGTGAATGGTATACTAGCCACTGCCACTAATGTTCCAGCTACAAATGGTATCATACACATTATTCATGGGGTAAGGAAACCATTTCTTAGCTTTCAGTTTTTCAATTTTTTCAAATTTGTGCAAGTATCCACTTCTCCATAATATTTATTTGTACAAAACTAACTGGACTCTTTTAACCAAAGCATCTCTGGCTAATGATGAAAACTTTATGACCTACCATAAGAATTGTTTTCACATTTTTTTTCTCATGATATAATGTAATTTTACACAAATTATTTAATGTCAAAAACACATGTTTAATAATATTTTAGGTTCTGGAGCCAGTAAGCGAAGTTGGAGATAATAGCGCACCTTCATTGGAAGAAATTCTACAGGCTAATGCTAATTTTTCAACATTTTACAATTACATAAAAGTAAAATTTAATTTTTTCAATTTTATTTTTCTATACTTTTGATTTTTTTAAACATAATTTAATATTAAAATGTAGTTATAGTTATAAACTGAAATTGAAACTGTAAATATGAAAAAAGAAAACTGCAAGCAATAAATGCATATCCTGTAATAATCGAAAATGCAACCACTACAAAACCAGAAAAACTATGATAAACATGTTAGAATTCTTGTCTGTTAATGTCATTATCTGTCCATGTAATTTAGGATACTATTCTGCTTCATGTTGTGGAAAATCTGGGCACATACACTTTACTAGTACCAACCAATGCAGCTTGGACTAACTTTACTTCAAAAGTCGTAAGTATACCAGTCTGTATAAATCCATCCGTTAGTGTTCCGTACCTTCTCAACTAACGTCTTGGCTTAACCATAGTCAATTTTTGTTATTTAAAAAAGAGCAAAATAATTACATCAATAATCTTTTGCCAACCGAGATAAGCCTTTCTCCCCGAGTGATCCATCGTTGCCTTCCATGTCTATTCTATCATTATTACTCATTTTGAATAGGTATCGCCGAGGAGTTTGCTTTTTTGCTTAGCATACTACAGATAAACTCTGGCAGCACTGCATGTGTGTGATTGACCCCTACCTGCTTAGTCCACTGCTATACCTATTATGTAAGCTGCAATTTGATTGGTGTCAAGACTTTCGTGACACTTTATATAGAAATAAAAGGATTATCGTTCTTCTGCTTTTTGAGATAATAAACAAAAATTGACTATGATTAAGCCCAGACATTACTTGAGAGAGTTCCGAGCAGTAACGGATAGATTTATTCAGATTGAATATGACACTAATAACTCTAATTTTAATTACCCCCTTAAAAGTTTGGGCTGCTGTTTTTCCAAAAAAATATAGATTACTTTAATATTTTTTGCTAATTTCAATTTTTTAATAATTTGACTACTTCAAAAAGAATTTCAGAATGCAATGCAGGAGTTAATCCTAAAAAGTATGGTTAAAAAGATCACAGGTTTCGTTCTATTTTGGAAGCCACAATCAACCTATCTGGTTATTACCAATTAAATGCTTGTATGGCAAATTCTAAGCCTCTCTATTGAGAAAATTGTTGTTTGTAGCACACACTTTTCCTACATAATAGAAGTCTAGTAATATTTCTGCAGGGGTGAGAGTTCAAATGCAAATAAAAGTACATTCATTAAAATTGCAATCAAAACTGTCATTTAACATTGTGACATCTTTTTCAGAGCTGGTGAGCCCTGGTGGTGGTCAGAAACAGATTATTTTTCTCTCTGAGATAATCTTGAATGGAAAAAATGCTTTAAATATACATGTCCCTATTTATTTCAGACTACAAGATATCTTTCGTATTACATTTTACCCCAGAAACTACCTGTTGAAGCCATCCAAAATGCTCAATTGACTGACACATTGCTTGGCAGCCAGTATAAAGTAGAATTTGAATTGGATACTAGCTTATCTCAGGTAATTGAAAACAAAGGTTATCTGAAGTTAAGGGATTATGATTCCTGACAAAGCAGAATTAAAGCTATATTTATGAAAAACAGTATTGGAAATAATATTCTCTGTTAGCATGTCTGTATATATTTTATTCTCACCTGTTTGTCACATTCAGTGTTACAGATTTTTTTCTTTAATTATTAATTCTGATAATTTCAGATTTATGTAAACAATGTTTCTATTGTGCAAGTGGATATTGAAACAGATAAAGGTATCATACATGTCCTTGGAGGTACTTTGAATCCTAAACTGCATCGGTGTGATGTCACCATGACTAAAAGGCTGAATGTAAGTAAAATCATTATTATTTGGTTAAATTATCAAAGTATCATAAGTATCTCAAACTAAGAATATTCCACACGTAGCTTAATTTTTGTGTTATAAACTGTACTGTTGCATCTGTTGTATATTTGTCACTTATTGCAATAGATACATGCTTTTTGTTGTTACTTTGGTAAAAAATTTGCCGGTTTCAAAAAGTGTTCTGCCGCAAAACCTAGGCTAGGTTTAAGAAAATAGTGATCAGAATTTCATGAAATTCGAACATCACCATAATTGGGTATTAATTATTTCTTAATTATTTTATTCATTGAATAAATTATATAATGTAATAGACTTTGTATTATTGGTCATAATATAGCATAAAATGTCATTTTTGGTAACGAAAAGGATTAGGCATGATATTAGGCATGTCAATTCATGATATTTAAGATATTGTGATCATTTATTTTTCTCTTTATTTTACCATTCACAACAGAAATTTCTTTTTTAAAATGTTTGTACCCATGTTAATTTCTATCTCCGCATATTGTATGAATAAAATTTTGCATTCGGAGGTGAATCTAATATTTTTCAGTGAGTAAATTCTTTTTTAACATTGCACTTTAAGTTAAATTTAAGTGAAAAAATAGAGATTAATACAAAATTAAGGTAAACGAAAGTATATATATTTTGAAAATATGCAACTTTCTAAATCTGTCATTTTTTTGTTTCTGTGTAAGTCATGTGACCTGTACAGTTGCAATTTGGGTTAAATGTTAATTTTTTAAATGTTGAAAAATCTTTCAACCTACATACTTGAACCTTTGCACAAATAATCTTTACATATGTAACAAAAAATCATGTCTCACATTTTTAAAATTTTGTTTTGTTCAAAAGATACAATTTTTCAAATTACTAGTATTGTACATTCAATTTTGTTTCTTTTTTCTTGATGCATAGATATATTGTACATTTATTCAGTTTATTTTTTATACTTTCAACATATGTATACTTTTATTTCTTTTATTTAAATATCCAAAATTTAACTTAAATTATGAAGGAAGAATCAGTTTTGTCGAACAATATTCAATGCCTTAAAGGGAAAAGCCAACATTTTTGATGTTTTTTTTGAATAAAAGTAATTTTTCTAATAATTCAAAATCTTCCCAC
>JAOXYB010063245.1:0-10470 GCA_028565635.1 Phoronis ovalis
CCTTAATCCCGATCTTGACTATTTAATTATAAATCAAATATCATGACCTTAGACCCCATTATCAAGTACACCTTATTCCCAAGGTCCAATCTCATTTTTATTATCTAGGTCAAGGTCATCTACATTACCTATTTAAGCAGCTTACAATGATGATTTCTAGATCGTCGTTGCCTTGTTTAGATCTGTGAGAAAGATACATTGTGTGGTTAGACTGTTGCTTGGTGGCACCACCTGTTAAGCACTCAAATATTTGCACAATTCTGTATTTTGTGGATGGACAATTACACGATTCTCCATGAGCTTGCCTGGGGGTACTCGGGGTACCATGTTTTTGGGGTGTGTCGCAAAGTGGATCTGTTTTTTTTTTACCAGAGAGGATCTGGGTTTTTTTTATCAATTTAGAGGAGATGATTCTGTTTTTGACCAATTTAGTAGATTGGATCCAGGTTTGGACTAAAATAAACTGATTTTTTAATACACACAAAATTAGCACTCAGGTTTTTTGGCAAAGAAAAGTTAAGCAAATGTTTTTTGGAAAGGAAAAATAGTTGAGAGAATCTGGTTTTTAAGCTTGTGCCGCATATCCCTACCCAAAAGTTTGTGAAGAACCCCCTGGGTGCTTGCATAACTCAAAAACAACACAAACCTTGGTACTTTTAATTATGTCATAAGTTGCACTGATAAATATGAAATTTATCATATATAGTAACGTATTTTTGATGTCTATTTACGTTCTTTAAAAAAAGGAATTTGAATAGACTTTTCTTGCAAAATTAAAGTTTTTATTGTATTTCAAAAGGACAAAGTTGAAGATGGTGCATCAGGAGACAAAGAAGATATTGAAATGAAGAAAGGAAAGATTGATAATAATGATGGTCAAGACTCAAAATATAAGCTCAATGAAGGGTTCAGAAACAGTGCTGAAAAAGTGTGAAGTGTTTTTTTTTGTATTTCTATATACAGGGTATCCAAAAACTCTTAAAATCTATTTTATAGTATTGTGTTAGAATTAGAAATGATAGAGGAAGAATTGTTAGATTTTGTATTTTAAAACTATTCATTGTCTTGAGTTCATATAATAAGGAAGAAAATGGAAGATGAAATTTTAAATAAATTAAAACATGAAAAACTGTTGACAAAATATGGCAAAAAATACAAACAATGAAAATAAAAAAAGACTGTTTGGACACATGGAAATAGTTTAGTATGATTTCTTCCAAAGTTGTGCAAAATAGAAATTGTATTCTTATAATCAACATGTTCGTGTGTAAAAGCTGCCTAACATCTACCAATTATCACGTGTGTTTTTTATTCACTTAAATTGTATTATGTGACCCAATCTGATGGACATTTGCCACCACTTCAGCTAGCAGGGACTCTCACCAAGTTTGTTGAACACTCACCTTGTAAATTGAATATTTTGATGATAATCTGTGGATGGTATGCAGTCTTGTTTATTGGCACGTTAGTTACTTCTCATTACAGTGACACCACTCGGCATTATTTTTAATACAATTTTGTATTGAGATTATATAAATACTATTTTTGGCTCAAGGTAACTTTTTAATGGTTTATTTGGTATAGTTTTTACCAAAAGGTAAATAAAATATAACATGGTCTATATTTTTATAGAATGCTTAGGTCACATTAAAACTATTTTAATCTATAATTAAAAAGAACTTTTTTTATGTTAAATAAATTAGAGCTATCTGTATATGTCTGCATAGTATGTGAAATAAAAAGTGAAGGTGAATAAAAAACAGCAATATTTAAAAAAAATAAATTTAATTACATTATTTGTATGTCTGATCTCATGGCTTATATTTGAACATTGCTCATAGGATCTTTTGCCGTGTTTTAGAGAATTTATTTTAAGTTGAAAATTGCCAATATCAGCATTTTCACCAAGTTCATTTTATAATGCCAAAGACATAAATGTGATATTTTATACTCACTGTGATCGATTTAATAAAAAATTATCAAATGAAAGTGTTTTCTATTTCTTTTCGTTGCTACGATATTCCCTCGAGTAACATGTGCATATCAGCAATACTCACACTTTTAAGTAAAACTAATGAATAGTGAAAGCTTAATTTGTGTTTCAGTTGGAGTCTGGGACTATTGTAGCTGGAGCCGTAGTGTACGTCATTAACGGATAGGTGAATAGATCCCGGGGGGTACTGCCATTCAAAGTCACTATATGTATGTGCCGCCCAATAGGTCCCTTTTTCAGCTCCGGGCACATTTACCACAAGATATATTTTTCACGCTTCTTAAAGCTTTATTTACCACATCAGTTGTGTACTTTTCTTGTTGGATATTTACTACAGCTGGTATATTTTAAAAAAATATTCGTTTACCACAGGGCGTCACAATTCTTGAAAAACGCATTAACAGGTATTAAAAATTAAGGCTCGTAAATTTTTCCATATTTATTTACCACAGGGTATAAAATTTACAAGTGAATTTTACATAGAGAGTCGGAGTATCTAAAGTATGACGGTATATTTTTCATGTTTTTTCATTTACGACAGGGTATATTTTTCGTGACCTTTATTTACCACAGTGCATGTCAGGGTTTTTTACTCTGGGCCGCACACCTCTACCAACTTTTCTATCAAGTACCCCGGGGATTGAATTCGACATGAACCAGGTTCATAAACATTACTTCTCAACTTTTGAGAACTAAAGTTTGAATCGACTACGATTCCGTATAGTTTGATCCGCCCCGGTCAGAAAACGTTATAAATACACCTACAGACGCCATCGCGGACAATCACGAGCAGGCTGAGTGTTAAAGGGTATTCATAAAATATCCATTGTATGCATTTAAATGCCTTTGTATTAATTGAACAGCGATATGTACAACCGCTGCTTATGGGTTACTTGTAGCATTATATCAGTCGGCACGCATTGGTAAGTGACTTATTGCATCTTTGCCAGTTTGATCCTGGACATAACGCCAAGATTATGTTAATTAAACTTTTTGTGCATCTCATCTGTGAATAAAGTAATAGCACAAAATTTAGACAATCTTAGTTATCACTAGTACCTGCAATAGGTCTAACGGCATAGACATTTGTAGACAATTATCCAGAAATAAGTTTTATAATAATAAGCATATTAAAAACCTGTATCATATTCAACTTGCAAAAAAAATATGAAAACTGTTATAATCATTCTTTTTATTTTATAAATTAATTAAAATACTAACTGTTGCATCGAAAATATCTTGATGACGAAATGTCAAATGAATAACTTACAATGTATCTCCGTACAGGTTTTCATTTATAATACGTTTACAATGACTTTCACTGCGACGAAAAATTTAAAATCGCTTTTAAAATTAAATGTTGTGTTTTAATTTTTCTAGGTTTTGCATGGGCAGTTATTTCACAAACACTTTAGCACAGACACGCAAAAAGCGCAATCTTGCATGCACTCGCAATCTTTATTTTAAGAAGGTAAGATTTATCATGTACCTGTTTGACACATTTTATAAAAACATGTGCTGATTCTAGTTCATGCTGGATACTTGCTAGTGAACATTTTATTAAAACTTAATTATATACAGGAGTGGAGAGCACATTGCACAATCTATTAGGATCTCTCATGACACTAGTAAGAAGTTATAAAAAACACTTGAGTGAACCGACCGTAGAGTTGATCAGGGCCTGCATACCTGATGGCGGGTTCAGTCACTGCTGCTGTTCTTGTCTTATCTATCAGTAGAGTCTTCTTTGCTGATGGAGACAATCCTAACAGTTTAGCAACAAAGAAAAACAAGACAGTACCGTGAGACTGCAGAAAGCCCCTACATCCCACCTCAATGGAGAAACACCAACACCTCCATCCATTGGTGCAACAATTTTTTTGCTAATAAACACGTTGTATATTAAAGAAAAAGTTAATGCAGTATTTCTAGTCTTGTGATAACTTGTCAATTTTATCTAGATCTGAGTACTAAAATGTGAACGAAATTATACAGCAGTAAACAAAGGAAAGACATTAGCAAAGATGTTACTTTTTAATTGTTCAAATGCATGTTTATTAAACGGAAACTAAACACTTTTGAATATTATACTCGGGCATATATATTTGCCAAATGCACAGCGATTTCGCTAGTAAAAAAGTGGCTCAGACGCTATAAGCAGATTAGTGTAAGGATTTGAGGCTTATACAAGGTTTCCAGCTGCCTTGTGAATTTCATTGTTGCCCATTCTTTTTTTGTTTGTTCACCTTGTAAAGTTATAAACTTATGAACATGCAAACAATTGTATACTGTATTGTTAACTGTACAGTTACAACTATAAGTTTACATTATATTGAACTGTTTGTTATAATTACAATTGCGACTAATGTCCAATTCTATGCTGATTTGGTTCCAACTGTGTTAACTTAATAATTGTATATATAGGATCATGCATTTGCACATAAAATATTAATACAGTGCAATACCCTTGATACCTTGTCAAAGGGTAAATTCGAAAGTTCAATAGTTCACTGACTCAATTTTTTTTCTAGATTAATTTTTTGAAAAGTTAATTTACTTCCATGTGGTCACCATGGACACTAAAGATAGAACCAATCCCAGGAAGATCTACACCCAAAAACAATTTGATAAAGAATACAGGCTCCCACCAAAGAAGAAAATATCAATCCAACAAAACTTAAATCAAAAACGGAAAAAATATTTTACATTTAGCAAAGCTTGTATTATGGACAAATTTTTGGGATTTATCCCAATTATATCGGTAATTAAGAATTACAACTTACGTGAAGATATTGCTGGTGACATCATTGCCGGAATATCTGTTGGTATAATGCATATTCCTCTGGCATTGGCTTTTGCCATGTTAGCCTCGGTCTTGCCTGTATACGGGTTATACTCTTCATTTTTCCAAGCTACTCTTTACGCCATATTTGGTACATCACATCACGTTGCTCCTGGAACGATGGCAGTTATCAGTATCATGGTTAGTAATGTTGTTGATCGCGAGACAGACATACACTATCCTGATACAGAGACAAGCAAAATTAATAGCAGCTATCTTGATACCAATGATACATTATTGTACGATAATGAAAAAGAGAACTTCAAAATTGGTATAGCCATGACACTTGGCATGTTGGTAGGAATTATTCAAATCTCAATGGGAATAGTACGATTAGGATTTGCAACGGCATACCTATCCCCTCCGTTTATAGGTGGATTTACTACTGGTGCTGTTGTCCATGCTTCAACAAGTCAGATTATCAATGTGCTTGGAATTAAAGTTACGAAGTACAAAGGAATATTTAATATGCCAAAAACATATATCGATTTAATTCAGAAGATACCAGAAGTTAATTTGGCTTCCTTCATTATAGGTGCGCTTACATTTTTATCAATATTTTTAGTAAAGGAATGTATAAATCAACGTTTTAGATCTAAGCTACGTGTACCGATTCCCATAGAAGTAATAGTTGTTTTCTTGGTTATTTTAATTACACATTTTACTCATTTGGACGAAATATATGATGTTACGATTGTTGGGGATATAGAACAAGGTTTTCCAACCCCTGTAATTCCACCGATGGGTAACGCAGGTAACATTGTCGTGGACTCGCTTGTAATCGCCATTGTCAGTTTTACGTTGTCCGTCGCGTTAGCAAATATTTTCACGCAGAGATATAACTATACCATAGATACAAATCAAGAATTTTTAGCATACGGTATATCACATTTTGTCAGTTCCTTTTTCTGGTCATATCCGGGATGCGGTGGACCGGCTAAAACTTGCGTTCTTGAAAGTGCTGGTGGTAAAAGCCAGGTAGCGAACCTTATTGCTGGTCTTGTGATTTTGTTGGTTATATTGGTAGCAGGACCCTTGTTCTATTCGTTGCCTACTAGTTGTTTGTCTGCTTTAGTTATTGCTTGCTTTACCAGAATATATATGCAGTTTTTGGAACTTAAACCTTACTGGAATGCTAACAAGTATGACTTTTTGATATGGATAATAACCTTTTGTGCTGTATGTCTAACTGATATTGATATAGGATGTATCATAGGGATTGCTTTCTCCTTTTTTTCTGTAGTCATACGAACACAGTTTCCAAAAACGTATCCCTTAGGTGAAGTCAATAACTTAGAGATATTTAGAAATGCAAAAACATATAGAATACAAGGTGCGACAACTGTCAAAATTGTGCGTTTTGAATCACCACTTTATTTCGCAAACTCTGAACTCTTGAAAACAGTAATGTACAAAATAATCCCCCCTCATGTCCAAGAAGGATTCAGTATCAAGGGTAAAGACTACCTTTTTGATGTTATCGAAATCAACGATTCAACTGTTGATGAGAATGTTCACTTATGTGAGGTAGAAACTGAAACGTCAAATGGTAATGAAGGGACAAGTGATATTAATGCGAGCCATGTATCTGATGAAGAAACTTGTAGTTTACATTCCACAAATTTTGAAGGAAACGATACAACTAAAATACTCATTAATAATCATGCTCCTGTTGTAAATTGTAGTGATGTAATTATGACTAGTGCAAGGAATTATATCAGAGCAGAAACTAACATAGCTGATAGTGTGAGTTGTAGTACTGAACATTTGGAAACTGAAAATGTTGGTATCATAATCTTAGATTGCACTGCAGTTTCATTTATTGACTCAACAGGTGTCAAGTGTTTGGCTGTTCTGCATGATCAATATGCTCAAGCCGGAGTTCAGTTTTTCATAGCAGGCTGTACTGAAGCGGTACACGATGCTTTAGTGAATTCAGAACCATTCAATCAACATGTTACCTATGATTGTATTTACGTTACTGTAAATGATGCCTATAGTGCTGCTATGAAAATGTGTAATGGGTAGATATTTTGATACTTTTTCAAAATCTAAATTCTGTTTGTTGATCTATTTTTTTGTTTAATAGAGTTCTGATTAGTGAATTATATTCAAACTGAATGACTTGTAATTAATTGAATAAATTGAGAACCTTGGTCAGTGAGGTGGTGAAAGGGAGTGAAGCCTGTTTAGGCTATAGAGGGTTATATATGGAGGTTGACCTTTGAACTGGGTCCTGATTGGTTATTATATATGGGAGCTCAGATGCCTAGGATGTAAACCCCGCCTTAATTCTGTGACATAAAATTGGTTACTTCATGTGTTCTTAACCTGCCTTTACTTCTTTTCTTGAACACAACTGAGGGCATGTTATTATGATCATGTTGCATTTTTTATGAAGCAAACCTTATTAATTTTATTGCATTAGATGCAATTTGAATTAAATGTAGCTAGATGCTCGTTTGGTAAATTACCCATTTTAATACGATGTGATAATGTTGTTTTTTTTGAAAAAAGGATTTTAATTTTATATAAAGAAGTTGTTGATTTTATTAAAATTTATTTTTGTATTGCTACTGAAGTGGGAAACACGTCTTGTTTTGTGTCATTGTTTTTTACAGGGTGCTTTATTTTGCAGTGTTCACAGTATATAGTATAAAATATTAATTGTTTTTATTTGTCAAATAAAATCATCGAAATACACATACTCTTGTTATTTTTATAAAATAATAAACAGACACCTTCGAAGACATAATACCAGGTGTGAACTGTGCGTTATAACACTATTATTAGCGTCAGTTATAACCAGAAAGATATTCAATCCTATCATCCTATACATCAAGTAGTAATTATAAATGCAGAACGTAGAAATATCATTGAAAAATAAAGAAATAAACTTTGAATTACAGACATGTTTCTTACATAAACAGTATTTCCAACACTTCAACAATGTCATATGCGAATGGAAGCTTGTTTAATTTGTTCTTGAGGTGAATTTCTCATTTTCAAAATTTAATAAGATAGTTAAAAGTACGACAAATATCAATATCATTACTATACTTTTATTTCACATTACTTCAATTAAACAGTATAATGCCGGCAAAAAATATCACCCGATTAGTATATAGGAATATGTAGATGGATTTTCTAAAAATGGTAATGTAAAAAAAAACAAACTTTGAACAATTTTTTTAAATATAGTTCTTGTTATTTTACCCGAGGTTAAGTTCCGTTAGATAAGATGACGTGTGAAATATATGTTGTACATGTGCCGAGTTGGTGACCGAACTATGATAGGAGAATGATACGATAAGCGAGTGATTGTGGATTACAAGGTGACACGACATTACTAGGATAGTTTTATTTGATCCCAACCATGTGAATTATTTTTTTTGCATAATGCAATCAACTTCGAGTATAATAAGTTTTTATTAGCTACTTGAAAACCCGCTATAAAGATTTACTATGTTTAACTGATTTATAAGCACGCGCTCTACAACTTCCAGGTTAAGATTAGATATTCATTTTCAGATTTTTGGTTGGCTTGCATACAAATATTTTTGAACTTAACCTAAATAGTACGATATCCGTAAATTTATCATGATATATTTCCTAGATCTAGTTACGAAATAGGTTATTTTTTCAAAATGGTTATATTCAAAGCACATAAGATTTTCTGTAACTACAAAGTTTTATTTTATTAGCACAGTAAAGTTTAACGTAAAAAAAACAACTGTTTCTATGCTTTTGGTGATGCGATTTTTGTTTAAACTAAGGAAAAAACACTTTAAGAGCAAAATGTTATAGTCGCACGTACGTGAGCTGATATAGCTCAAATGAATATCAATTATCTTTGTACAACATTTCAGACAAATTGCATTGTTACTATTAAAGATATGATAAATCAATCTGTTCCTTTATTACTTTCATGTCACCCTGTAGTCTTTATGAAAAGAGGGTGGAAATCTAAGGGAGGGTCAGATAAATTTAGTAGATCTCTCCCCAAGGAGGGGGATCAAAAAGTATTTACATGTGCCGGAAAAGTATTAAACACTCACACCTCTATCAAGGTGTAAACATGACCAGTAGATTACTTAAGTTGTGATACAGATATATTTGCACTGTCGACGTCGTACGTTCCGTGCTCGCTGTGTATTTGTACGTTAAACGCCTTATCAGTGCCAGTTCCTAGCATTTGACCGACATAATTCCAATCCTAACGTTTGACCCAGACACTAATTGTGATGCGCGCAATCCTATTGTTTAGCCCAAACTGTGGGCCTACTGCAATCTATATGAGGACCGTGTTTTAATATGGTATCATGTATATTAAGGTAATTTTAATGGATGTTTAAGGTTTTCTAGTAGGAAAAACAGCAGTTTTCTGTTTTCAGGTTGTTTTTGACCAGTTCCTACAGGAAAGAGGTTGTAATTCACCAACTCACTGGTACTACCAGCTTGTGGTGTAACATGCGACATCCCCGGGGTGAGATGAGTTGACATTGGGGTCAAAAAGGATAACATTTTAAAATTGCATGAAGCTCCTAAAATAAAGTTTGTATGCCTTTACAGGTCATATATAGGTCTTTTAGTCATTGTGATGTCAAAAAACTAATTTAATTGTTGAAAAATGGAATTAAAAAGGTGATTTTAATAGGTCAAACGGTCATTTAGGTCAAAAGGACATTCAGAGGTCAAAAAGGCAAAATCTTAAAATTCCATGAAACTTTTAAAATTGATGTTTTTAAGGTCATCCAGAAGTCATGGAGTCAATTTGATGTCATGAGACCAAAGGGTAAAAAGTAGTCAAATTGACAATAATATTTGCTGCAAAAATTTATAGTAGGGTAGGTTCTAAGACAATCCTAAGGTCAAAGGGCCAACCATTTGTGTGTGCGTGTGTGTGCAACCTGGTATTTGATAAAATGCCCTTCTAGTTTATGTTGCAGCACTTCATGCATAAATATGTTATTTTGTACTGTTATATATATATCCCTAAAAGGCCAACAACAATTGCTTGCCATTTATTATTTCATATCTGAATCATGTCAACTGCCTCTTTTTAACCGAATATGAAATCGATATGCAAACAATTACCTGAATTTTAACTTTTAATTATATAACAAGGTATTTTTACCTACAACCGGCCCTCCCTAAAATATTTTGACTCGATTCCAGATCCCAAATTCCATGTTTTACATACGGCCGATAATTATCGTGCGCCTAAATGTTTTCTTGTAATTTTATACAGTAAGCCCGGGGGGTACTTGACAAAAAAATTGTTATGGGGCCGGGTGCGGCCCAGGGTAAAAACCCTAACCCTGCGGTAAGTAAAGATCACCAAACATATACCCTGTCGTAAATAACTCTCTCGAAATAGATACCCTGTGTAAAATTCACTTGTAAATTATATACCCTGTGGTAAATAAATATGGACAAATTTACGAACATTAATTTTTCATACCTGTAACAGTCGTAAATGCGTTTTCCAAAAAATACACCCTGTGGTAAACGAATAGTTTTTGAAAATATACCCTGTGGAAAATTAGGCTTTGAGAAGCATGAAAACATACTCTGTGGTAAATGCGGGAGCTGAAAAAAGGGGGGCTATTGGGCGATTAACTCCCGGGTGTTG
>JAOXYB010063256.1:0-10470 GCA_028565635.1 Phoronis ovalis
CGTATTGTGTGTGCCTTGGTGTATCATCCCCATATGGTCAGTCAATTAGAAAACGGAGAACAACGCTATAAAGAAGTTTGGAAACAATGTTTGGCACCACTGACAGATTGTGTTGTGGAGTGGGTTCATTATTCCCTGCTTTGGTATATGCGTGGCATTATCTTTATGCTTGTTCATAAATCAGAGGTATCTAGCTAGGTACTAAAAATCCCCGGGCCCCGATAAAAATATGCGTAATAATTTAAGTGTATTGCCAATCAGATAGTTCTTAGACAGAGCTACATAACATTTACAGATTATCACATACAATCGCTTTCCATTCTTAATCACCTAAATCTGGAGGGATACTCAAGGCTTTTTGACTACGGGGATGTGCCGCCCAACCCAATCCACAATTTTAGCTTGTGGTAGCAAACCCAATTCAATTTTTTTCAAATTTTAGGGGAGCAATCCAAATTTTGTAAAACATAAGGGTAGCAATTCAAAATTTTAAAATATTTGAGTATAGCAATCCATTTTTAGGCAAACTGACTGATACAAATCAAATTCCAAAATTTAATTATGAATACAAACCTAAAATTAATCCAACTTATTTGCTGTAAGCAATGGCAGTAATCCAAATTTTTGAATATCTTTACGGCAGCAATCCAAAAAAACACAGTAAGAAGTATAAAATCCAAATCCAAAATTTTCAACTGTACTGCACACCCTCACAATTAAAAAATAACTTGAGTAACCCAGGGACCTAGATAATTTAAAATACGAATCCATTTCGCTGGACTCTAACAAAGTTCGTTGAAGGTTGCATGAGCAACATAAAGGTGAGTGACCATCGTAACTTGGGTCCGCGTATAAAACGATTTAGGCGAATAAAAAAATGATTACATGTACTGTGTAATGATCGTCGATGTTAGGTAGCCCTGTAAGAGACAGTTAAGTTATATTTACACTGAGTTTTCCAAATAGTTCAAAGTCGGTTAAATATAAAAGTCACGGAGTGCGGGTAGCTCCACCTAATACGCCTGTGGCTCTTTTAGTCCGGAGAAAAGGGTAGATTTTGGAGGTGCGTCTGATCTTCCCCGTCTACCATATTTGGAAGTGACCACCCTGTACTGAATATAGGGAGAGATCCCCGGGATTTTTAACCGACTTCAAACTTTTTGACAAAAACCCAGCTTTTAATTTGAGTTTAATTGAGTTTCTTTAAAATTATGTCATTCGGTAACACACAAACTCTACTCAAGTTTAACGTCATGTTTTTGTCAACAAAACTAAATTGATTTCTTTCTGTTCCAGAAATGTCATTGAATACTGGCAGAATAAAGGAATAAAAGTGATAGTTTACGGCGCTGATAACATTCAAGAGAACGCATATTTTTGGGAACTCCTAAAAGTATCGTATGTAACTGATGTTGTCAACTGATGATAAACTTAATTTGAAATATGTACGAGCGTCGTGCTAAAGAGAGTCACCATATTGGGGCAAGTGAACAAATATATAGTAACATTTGGATGAATCGTACTAAATACTAACGAAAACGTCAATGTGCGCATTGTGCACTAAAGACATTTTAAGAAGCGAAGTTGTAACACTGATGAACCAAATATATGAAATATGAACTTTGAATTGGTATTTTCAGTTCCTAATATTTTAGCTCAAATTCCACCAGATTGCAAGAAATTGCATGTTACTAGACTTAAAGTTCAATTTTTTTTAGCAGGGTGTGGGCGATCGAAAACAAAATCTCTGTTTTGTTGGACATCCGTGCATGGACGTGGCATCTCATTTAGTAACGGTTAATAAATGGTCTGTCTAGACGTACCAGTTCACAATGATTCAAAATATTTTAAATGAACTGTTTTCATTCAACTTTTAGGTATAATGTTTAATTTATTCCAACATTTAAATACATAAAAAAATTCTAATCCTCCTGGCTAGCTGGATAACTCTATAAAAACAAAGATTTGGCAAGGATCATTCTTATACCTGTGTATATAGATGTAATTTGAAATTGTAACAAAAATCTCTGAATAAGATTCGTATCATGGTTAAAAGATGAATCTAAAGCAAATTCCGTTTAAGAGCGTACGTTTGTACATTGCTTGGTGTATCCGCCATACGCATTTATCCGGGGTGTCCTACTCAAGGGAATTACTGATATCCATGCATGTTTGTGAATGGGTTTTTGAAAAAGCCCCTGGACGCGTTTTCCCAAGTTTAAATTTGACCCCTTTTCACACACTAAAAGAAATTTTAGATACCCGGAGTGCGGTGAGAAATTTTTGTATACTCTATATGCGTTGAGAATGTTTTTTTAAAAACTCTTTTCACTGCATTTAGTTATATACCTATAGTACAATAGTGCAGTAAGTGAACTCACATAGGTTTCCATTGTGTAATAAAGGTACACTTTTGTATATTTTATTGAAAAATGCAACCCGTATTATGTAACGCGCGTTAACGTGCTTTGCTTTTTAAAAAATACCCTGTTTAGCGTTTTTTTCCACATACATGCGTACCACGTACGTTCCACTGATTTGAGTCCGACTCCGGGCGCATATCGGGTTGCATGATGACAACTGAGGACCTGTCCTTTGCTACTTTGTTGAAAGCCGGTTGTAAGTTGTTACTCATGATGCTCTGCATTTATTCGAAACCTACCATACTATTACATTATATATATTATTTTCGGAATTTCATGATTGATGGTGCTGGTGACATTAGATGAGAATAAGAGTAAATGAAAATTTAGTAGAATTAATATCGTTTTATTATAATTATTCATACTGTTATCATTTGTACAATAAAATATGTATTGCATAGTATATCTGTTAGGCATTACTATATATTAATTGTATTTTCTTTTTAGGTTATATTTTACATATTATACCATAAGCATTTACTATATTTATGTATAATTATAGATAGCTTTTTTCAACAATCAAAAGTATGAACACAATTAACCGACAGTTGTGATTTACATGGATGTGCCTTAGATTATCAAACGCCATTACAATATTTTAAAGAAAATACACAAATAGGCAGCGTCTTCAAATATTCACTCAGTACTCAAATGTCCAGCTGATGAACTCTGCAAACTACTTTTGCTATAGGCAACAAACCTATCGATTTTGTTTTTATTCCTTTTTACGATGTTTAAATAAAATAATGATTATATTGCTAATGTTTATAACCATACTTCAGTTTTAAGCTTCCTAGTAGTGGCCAGCTGATATCTGCCAGGAAAATACCATAAAATCCTGGGGGGCATTGAGTTGTAAAATGGGTAAGCATGCTCGTTACCAAAATCGCGTAAAAAGAGTACCTTTTGAAGATTAAGTGCTTAACGCACGTTATGCGTTTAGAGTATGAACATTGGCCGTTTTGAGGAAAGATGGTTATGGTTTATTTTTACCTTGGTATTGCTTAATAAGGTCAATTTTTGGTGATGAAAGTCTTGCTTTAAGGGGGTGTTTAGTCTTGATAGGGTATCATTTTTGAGATTGATCTTGATTTTTTTGTACCCCTGGATCACTTGTTTAGAGTTTGTTTCTTCTGGCCATTCACGAGCATGGGTACTCACTTTACATCCGAGTGGCTCACCCAGGGATGAAGGTAATAAGAGTCTGAATTCGCTTCCTTATTGTTGTGGTTGCTAAACTGGAATTTTATTTTTACTTGCGCGTTAAATTTCCTGTCAATAAAACATCCACCCTAGTTCAACAAGACAATATAATAATGAAGTGGTTTACATTGTCATAAATGAAACTCCGTGAATAAAACGCCTCTCTTATGATTATCAGTACAACGATAGAGTGTGTACATTTGTCTGTGAATAAAGACTTCTCTAACAGTGTTATCAGTATAAGAATCCTTGAAAGGTTTTATGGTTATGCAATGTAACATTTCCTCTGGCAATATAACATTTCCTCTGCCTTAAATTCGCTACTAAATTATGAGTCAACAATGATATGGTAAGTACAGGTTGCAAAATGTAAAGAGACGTAAGAATAGCTTGGTTTATTGATTATATCCCCATGTTAATGCTAATAAATGACAGGGGAGGCAATATGAAAGTGGTACGCTTATCTTAACGTGAAAATGTAAAATTTCGAACAGTCGTCGCGTTACTATTTGGTTTGGATATGCTTTTTGTCCGTTTTATTTGCCTACAATCCGGAGGGGCACTCTCTTTTATATGAGGTAAGGGTGTGAGGCCCTGAAATATCCCCGGAATTGACAAAATACCTACCCTGCAATATCCTTGGCCCCAAAAATCGTCTCCGTGCTGCCAGAAAAAATTCACAAGCAAAAAAAGGTCATTTCCACTTCTATACTCATATACGCCCAAATAAAGCTAAGGCTTAAACACTGAATATTTAACTTCCGGGTGTAACTACCCTATGCCACTCTAAAATATCCTGAAATTAAGTGAAAATGACCCACCCTGAAATATCCTGGTAGCCCAAGAAAGCGACCCTGAAGGGCGGCACATGTATATATAGACCGATATAGGAAGTCCCCCCGGGATCTACAATAACGAGGGGTGTGTTATAGAGGTGTGACACTGTTATAGGCGCTCTATAGAATTTGCTTTGTCACAGCTAAAAGGTTTACTTCGTTAGGATGGGATTGTGATTGGAATGTATATCTCGCAAAAAGTAATTGCAAACTGAGAATAAAACTTGGAGACATCATGCAGTCGATGTTCTTTTGACTTATTGAAATAGGGAGATTATTCCAACACAGTCACTATCGAAGGGTGTTAATTTTTTTAACAGGTCACTTAATCACTTAATTAGGTTTTGTTTATAAATAGTCATGTTGAAACATGGGTACCAAATTTCATATTATCTGCCCCAGGGGCTAAATGTTTTAAAACATTTGTATGCTTAGAACAGCATTATCGAAGCATTTTTACAATTAACGGTTCATTTTACGTAGAACTATCCAAACAATGCAAGCAATTTAATTGCATGTTACGTTTGAAAGCGCAGTAAAATAAACTTTCCAAATTGGCATGTCAGTGTACTGACATGTAATATATATAACTTATGTTCTGTATTCTATTGCGGATTATTCGTAAAACACAAATAGGTCTTACTCCGCCTTCTTCGGGGAAGGATTTCAATATATTGCAAAATTTGGTAACACTTGTGTAGACTTGGCCTTATAATTATGTAGTATGACTGGAACTACCGAAGCAAAAAAACTTGAATAAAGCGAGACCAAAAAAACCTTGTTTCACACTTGCTTCAAATTTTGGCGTTTTCACTTTTTTAAACATGTTTAATGTCCGTCAGGTGAAATTTCAGCCATTTTATTTTTTTATTTTAAAAAACCAGATGACAAAACCCAACTTGCACAAATTCTCGTGGTGTTGCCTGTTTCAAAATGGCGCTCATAGGCAAATTCTCGCGGTGTTTGTCTAATTTCTCCAGCAGCGTGTTCCGTGATTGAGTCACTATCATGCCTTGGGGGCGGGCTATCATGGTATATAATTTACTTGTATCTTATCATTGTTTATGTATCATTGTTTGTGTGAACTGGTGAAAATATGTCTGGAATTCAAGGACAATTCAAGGACAATTCAAGGAGGAATTTCAGTGATAATAGTAACTTTGATATATAATCGCGCGGTTTATAGTGTGCACAGAAACAAGAGGCGGAAGACTCAAACAGTGCATGATAGGAAGTGCATCTGCAGGCAAACACTGCTGCATAAAGTAGATGCAAAAGACATTCTCTAGGGTTCGTGAGAAAGCATTAAAAATCGATCACATGCAAAATAAATAAAAGCAAAACATACATGTTGGTAAATTTGACCATTTCAAAATCAACTACAAATAATTCTAGAGAAAACAGCTTTTTTTCCATACAAAAATTGAAAAGTAAAAAAATTAAACACTTCAAAAAATAAAATAAAAAAACCCCTATCTACTCAGCTTTTAAGAGCTTTCGTTGGTTAAGCACTTATTTTTTTAAAATTAAAATAAAAACCACCCTTAAAAAACTAATCTTTTTGATGTGGCGTAAAGTATACATTGTTAAGCAGAGTGCCCCTAGAGTATATTCTCACGAATGGCTTTTCCAACCGCCCTCCTTAATTAATTCTAAACATATAAAAAAGGTACATATGCAACAGATTTTTTTTTATTTGATGTGATGTATAATGTAGTATAATAATTTACTCAACTACTTGTTTAAAGTCATATATATAAACCATAAACCATTGTTTATAGTGTCAGAGTATATAGTCGTGTTTATAGAGGAAATAATAGTAAATCAATTGATGGAATAGCTACGAAAAGTCTATATAGGAACGACCTCACTGGGCTATAGAGTCTAGTGTCACTCTAGCTGTTGAGTTAACATTGTATCTATAAGAAATACTAGGCGCTCCGACATGAATGCACCAAAATTGTTTGTTCTTGTTATTATCACCATGTTCTTTTCATTTGTCCTGAAACATGGTGTGTTTGGGAGTCGTAGTTTTCATAATACGTGTAAGACGCTGCAACAAGAAACGGTCTGTGATTATTCCGGAAAGGGATTAAATAAGATCCCTACTAGCATACCAAGAAACTGCACTTCGCTAAATTTAAACCACAACCAGATTAGAGAAACAAACCAAGAGGATATGAAAGGACTAACGTCTTTAAGAAATTTAGATTTGTCATATAATATTATATCCTCTATATACCAGAACTCGTTTGTGAATGTGCCTAATTTAATAAACTTAGATTTCTCACACAATACAGTTTCCTATATGCACCCGGATTCATTTAGCGACTTGCCTGAACTTACAACGGTAAACATGCAATCAAATCTTCTCGAAAATGAAGACTTTCCAGGTGAATTGTTTAAAAACAACAAAAGGATTACGACGTTATATATAAATAACCAACCATCACAAACCTCTGGCTACCCTAGCAACGTTATAAAAGACCTGGAAAATTTGAAAATATTACATATGGATATAATTAATGATACAAATTTAGGAGAGGAGTTTTCAAACTTGAAGTCTTTAAATGCGTTAAAATTTTTCACTGACGATAATACAGTAATATATATAGGAGAATTTATGTTTAGCGCGCTAGCTAACATTACTTTAAAATCTTTAGACCTTAGTGATTGCTCAGTAGTTAAAATTCACCAAAATGCATTTGTTTATTTTAGATTTTTAGAACAAATATCCATTCACGCTTACGATAATCGATATATTCTTGGATTTGAAGGTGCCACTTTACCTTTACGTCAACTTAAGTCGCCGTTAAAAATACTAAATTTCAATACGATTTATTATGACATTTTGAAAAAATCCTATTTTAAAGTAAAAGTTATGCAAAACTTGGCGCATTTACCAATTGAAAAGCTAGTTTTAAGTTACACTAAACTAAGAGGAATAGATTATGGATTGCACAAGTATTTGCCTCATCTTAGATATCTTGATTTAAGCCATAATGAAATTGACAATTGGGAGAGAGAACATTTAATAAAAAATATGTGGACAAGTTTGCTGCAACTGAAAAATTTAACGGTTCTGGATTTGGGAGAGAAAGGACAGCACATAAATACAACAAAAACAAGAAGGAGGTCACCGAGAGCAAACTATAACAGTTTTATTACTACGTACAATATCCCTTCTAAGTTAGAGTGCTTATTTTTAGATGGAGTAATACGACGCGGTGCTCTTATAACAAACCTTATCATTAATTCAACAAATGTATTGAAATATCTCGATATTTCAAATAACGATATAAGTGCTATTCCCGTATCTGGAGAAGTACTTGGGTTAAATAAACTTGAAACTTTCGTTATTGCCAACAATAGCTTTGAATCGATTAATTCAACTAAATTTTCCTGTTGTCCTAATTTAAAAAATCTAGTGCTGAGTAATAATCACATGAGCGTTTTCAATGTAGATGGCAGCTCTTTTACCAATCTTAAGAAACTGGAAACTTTGGATTTATCTGGTAATGCTATATTAAGTTTGCCTGAACATGCATTTAGCAGGCTTATTAACTTGAAAATCTTAAATTTGAGTAACAATCGTCTTGTTTATCTACCATTAATGAATATAACGAATATTGTAAACCTTGATATATTTGGAAACTTTTTAAATGCAAGCTTTGATTTGGATATAAATAAGCAAAAGTTTCCAAAGATGCAAAAGTTAAATTTAGGACAAAATCGAATAGAATATCTAAACAAAAAATTCATTGACAAAATTGAAGCTCAAAGCATTACGATCAATTTGCTTGGAAACGAATTTAATTGTTCCGAATGTGCTGCCCAAGATTTCTTAACATGGATACAAAATAATACAAAAAGAGCAACTGTTTTAAACTTTGAAAAGTATCCATGTTTTGACCAAGATAATGAGGGACAATTGCTACTGGAAATCAAGGTATTAAATAAGTTAAAAGCTAAGTGTAAACCAGCAGATTTAACTATTGTACTGTCAGCATGTTCCTTGTTTGCCATAGCCGTCGGTATTACAATCGTTGGATTAACGTATCGTTACAGATGGTATATAAAATATTGGATAATTTTAACAGGGAAACGTAGGAAATATATAGAACTCCAACCGCAAGTTTTTCGTTATGATGCATTTGTATGCTACAGTACCGAAGATAGAAGATGGGTACATGACATTCTAGCACCAAACTTAGAAAACAACGAAGAGGAGACTCCATTCAAGTTATGTTTACATTGTCGAGATTGGTTGCCAGGAGCACCGATAGAAGAAAATGTGATTGAGGCAATCCAACAAAGTCGTCATACTGTCCTAATTATTTCAAGGTAACGACATTCATTTATATTTATTTAATTAACGTAGTTTGCAGTTCATACGCTCACTGTGAGTCGATCTGAGACCGCCGCTATTATCATTTTGCGTATTCAGTGCGAAAATATGTGCAGTTAGGGGAGTATTACTGAACATTCGATATATGGGGAGACATAAAGGTAATGTTTTTATTCACATTTTGACTATTATAAGTAAATACATGTATTATCTGAACTAACGCAGCAAAGCTGTTAAAACTAGATTTCATCCTTATAACAGACTGCCTGTATCTACCAAAGATCGTAGTCTTAGAACAGACTTCTTATGTTTCTAGTATAAGTTATTTCGATAATTAAGTTGAATCTAACTGCCACTAAGACTATTCAATCAGTTCTGGTAAAGTTTAATAACTGTAGAACATAATGCAATTACATTTGGTGCAATTAAAGATCCGACATTTTGCTGCTCCAGCTGAGGTCACCAATTGGTACAACATAAAAGTAATAGTGACGCCAAAAAGCTTAGGTAACATATATCCTACTCACCGTACCGGTGTCACACTTAAATTCTGCTATTTTTAACATTTTAATGGAAAACCAGTTGAAAAGCGTGAGTGATATAATACATACTGTAACAGGAATCAAAATTTCATGATTTTTGAATGTGCCATAAATCGGCTAGGAAAGTTCTTTTTTCGCAAATTAACGTTATTAATCTCCATAGCCGACAATAAGCGTTTGAAATCGCTCCACATGAACTAGTACAAATAATTGGATCGAACTGCTCATTTGAATATGACCTTCGAATTATCTCATGTCATTGAATAATACTGGTGATATTTATGATCGCCTGTGAACTCACCATGCAGGTATTTATGATGTGCGTACATTTTGAATTGGAACCACGCTCACATTCACTGTATGACTTAATGCTACTTTTGAGGAGACTTGGTTTTCTTACTTACGGCTGATACCCGCTGAGGTCAAATCCAGAGCTATATAATCGGCTATAGGAATCTTATAATGGAGATTTGCAAAGCAGGAACTTTTCTAAAAAAAAACCCCAACACATTCAAATATTTGGAAATTTGGAATCTTATTAGGTACTATATCTCTCAAGCTGATAAAAAATGTGTCAACCTTTTTTCACTAAAACATTATAATTATAAATAACATATGGATTTAAGGATGACACGGTCGAGTGAGATACAGCATAGTAGGCGATCTCTTTTTATGTGGCTAAAGTAAAATGCAATATAGTAATGGCAATTTAATTAAAAGTATACACTGTATTTTCATATTTATCACAATGCATATTAACAATATTTTTGTTTCAGAAATGTTTTACAAAGTCAATGGTGTATATTTGAAATGCACATGGCAAGAACGGTGTTTCACAAAGAACAGCGAGATGTCTTACTTCTCGTATTACTGGAAGACATCCCACTGAACCAAACTTCGCTAACACTGACGAATTTACTAAAAACTGAAACGTATCTACAGTGGACTACTAATGAAATAGGCCAAGACTTGTTCTGGCAAAATATGAAAAAAGCATTGTCAATTAAATTATGTCAACAACAACGTATATGAATAGCTGACTATCAATCTATCTACATGTATGCTTTATGCTGAAAAAAATTTAGTATCAAATCAGCTTTGGCAGAAATAACAGATAT
>JAOXYB010063267.1:0-10469 GCA_028565635.1 Phoronis ovalis
TTTCATTAAAAATCGACGAGAAAAGTGAGAATTTATTTTGTAAATTTATTCCAAAGAATATGGCCAAGCAGAATTCAAAAAAAAGAAAATATCAATATTTTTTGCAAGTTACAGTATGTTAACGGTTCTCGCCACATTAAGAAGTTTAAAATTAACACTTTAGCGTTTTCTAATAATACACATACACCCACCTTCTTCATTTCCATGTCTTTCCACATGACATTTCCACCAGTTGTTGCACTAAATGAATTATCTAATAAGTATCGAATGATGTTCATGTCTTCGCTCAACAAGTACTGCCTTCGCCTGTACATTGTTGACAAAAAATATGAAAACAAAAAATATGTGAATTTGTATCTTTTACGAGCCACCTGACTGCAAAATAACCCATTCGATTAATATCTAAATTCAGCAACAACTTTAGGTATCATCTCAAAAGTTTTCACAATGACCACAACATATAGTGTTTCGTATAGGGGGCAGGGGGTTAAAATCTCCCTACATTTATGGTTTAGTGCGAAATGAAAAAATCATGCCTATATACAATATTTAAAATCATTCCTTTAATGCACCCCCGTTTGAAATAGTAAACGCGCCCCCGTCACACCACCCCCTTTGAAACAGAAAGAATTTTTTTTTGTTTACGGCACTTATTCTGGGCGTAGTGGTACAATATTTTTTATTTTGCTTGTCAATTTTTATCTTGTAGCATGGAGACGTTTCAGTGACCTTTTTCGATTACTGAACTGATATTTTTCTCTCGCATCCCCCTTTCGAAAGTGTCTGATTTCACTCTTGAAATTGGTTGTCAGTTTTTACACGTGCGTGACGTCCAAATCTCACTAACCCCCATATGTTTGACCAGGGGGGGTGGGGGTAATTCCTATACGAAACACTATACGTTTGTGGTCATTGTGATAACTTTTGAGATGATCCCTAATGATTGCAAAACAATGCAAAAATAGATCAGATTATAAGCTGATGTGGTTTCACTAACTATCAAGTATGTTTAAACAATAAATTTTATATGTTGGCTTTCATCTATAATTTTTATTGTTTTCTTTTACGTGGAAATGCAAGATCATAATATTCAACAGTTTAACTCTGGAATCAAAGCATGATTTGTACTTTTTATTTTCATACTTTGGATACACTAATTCCACAAACAATCTAATAACCTTCTTTGCAAAAGGTGGATGAAGCTGATAATGGAATAGTGATACCGACCCTTTCCTATCTTTTGCATCCACATGCACTGTTGTTATATTAACCGAACTCATGCCAGTTTCAATATCAAAATCAACGTCATCATCAGGGAGTCGATGTTTGCTAGGGCGATGACTGTCAGCTTTGTCGCCCACTGTGCACCTATAATGAACAAAAATGAATTTTAACGTAAAAATTATTAACAACATGCAATGATGATTACAGTTCAATACAACTTAATTTTCAAACTTTCGGCATAGTGTTTCATTCAAATGCCTGACGCCTAAAGTTCAAAAACAATATACTTAACAAGAACAAAGAAAAATTTCAAACGATTGAGAGAACATATTTTTTGGAGACCTCTGTTTGAAGATAATTTTAGCCAACTTTTCAATTTTGTAGCCCGAAGGAGCTTGGAGTTACATCCAACTTATAGACTTTGTTTTCAACATAAATGCTAGAGATAACGGTACGTTTACACTAGTTATTAGACAGCAATTAGCAAATGTAACAAATTTAAGCTTTATTTATACACCACAATTCTGCCTGGGAATCTTACAAGAATAAAGAAACTGCTTTGGACTGTTCCATTAAAAATTATAACTGTATCTGAACAATAGCATAATTATGGGGGCGGTAAGCAATATTAAGGTTTCTTACAACTGATAGGAAAAGAATTAAATTGCTGGCAAGATAATTTTGCTTGGTTTTACCATAACAAACTCTAAACTGAAAGTGGCACTTTTCAGCAGTGTTTTCAAACACTGCGCTTGCGCTTATCAATTTACAAGTGTTATTCCATATACTATATCTATATCCAATGCAGGATCAATGCTGAAACGAGAACAGTATTCTCTCTTATAATCACCCACTGGTGACTAATAAATCAGTAATGCTTAGCGTGGATACAGCAAGTCTAACTAGACAAGACAGACTGGATACATAATGCAATGATCATAAACCATTGCTTAAGTTTCATATATATGTAAAGCATTCTTCAATTATTAGCGAGTCAAGTTACATGTATGTATAACCTGTATGGTTCGCTATCTAATAGTTCATTTGCATGGACACAGTCTTCGATGTATGACGAGCAATAAACGTCATCACTACACACCAAGCTTCCATCTTCAGCAAGCCTACAGGGAAATGAAATATTTCAATTCCAAACAGTAAAAGCACTATGCATTATCATAATAAAGCACATATAAAAGGCACTTTATAGAAAATAATGATTTACTTTCTGGTGAACTGAGAACGAAACTGAGAAAAAGTCATTACCTTCCAAACATTACAAATTCAATGAAGTATTTATAACATGTATGCAACAAACAAACTTTTGTACTCAAACTTACCTAATTGCACCTGGAACATTGCTAGAAGTACATATACCACCACCATGCTGTAAAGCAATCATCCCCTTTAATCATTATGTTATCAATCTGCTTCTTAAACTAATAAGAACAAAAAAACATTAAAGAGGAGCCTCCATGGAAATTGTGTGTCACAGATAGTGATGTCTATATAGCTATACAGGCAACAGTATGTGTGTGTAACAAACTCAAAACATAAAAAGTTTCTGGAAAGTGATCTGCATCGTCGGTAAGATAATAATGATATATCTACTGCAAAAAATTTACTTTTGATTTTTGACATACACTTTTTGCAACGTATTCTCCTTCAGTCACATTTTTCACTTTGTGTTTTAACTTTACATTATATTTGTTTACTATCTGTGATAGAGAACAGTTTTACCACAGAATATGATGGGCAAGCATGAAGTGGAAGAATCCAGATTTTTTTTTTGTAATATGATCCCACCACACATGACTATGAAATGACTATTAATCCAAATGTGTCGATTTTTATTGTTCTGTCCACAACAGAATTTTTCGTTGTCATAATACAGCGCCAAAACGCAGTAGTTTGTATATGCAGCAGAACACAATTCACAAATGTATTGTAATATTTGATTGACATTGATTTGAATTAAAACGGAAAGTCCCACCACACTCCCCCAACCAAACTGTAGAATTAAGTCCCGGGGAGTAGTTCAGAATCTTTTTAAATCAATAAGACATATTCCAAATATGCTTACTTCTATAAGCTGTCTTATCGTTATTCTCGATTTACACGGCCTCATGTAGTATTTCAACGGTTCTCCGTCTTCGTGTGTAAATAACACGGAACTATGAGAAAATGCCGCCATTGTGCCACTTTGAAATTTTAACAGGAAGTAGTTCCATACTAAGTATCCATTCGAAGAATTTGAAAAAGCCGCAGATAATTCTCTTGAGGGGAGAAAAAAGGAATTTGATAGCTAAGCTTATTACATCTATATTCACAGTAAAACGTATTAATTTTTACTCTTAAAATTTAGATGAGGTAGATAATAACGACAGATCTGGCGTCACCTGGTGGCAGAATATTTCAAGACTGGGTGGGTCAACAACCTGATTAATAGTGGGACTCACAGCACATGGCCATGCATGCAGGTCGTGTAGGTACAATTAACGAATGATATCACAAATACTCCTAATAAACACTGCGGCATTAATCACGGAAAAGCCTCCAACTGTACAGTTCTAATTTAGTCCTGAGTTTAGTTCTCAAATTGTAATTAAATGATAACTAGAAAAACAGTTTATATATTTTTACGCACGTTTTTTTTAAGTCTGAAAATTGTTTTTCAACTCAGAACTGGAAACTTTTTCATCATGACATATAGAAGTTGGAGATGCTATGTTTTAACTTGAAACTTCTGTGTTTTGAAGAAAAATTGGTTTTGTTAAACAAATAAAACGTGAAAGAATTTAAGTATACGGATATTAATTCATGCAGCCCGGCGGGTGACCGGAATATTTTGGGTAGGGGAGGGTAAAATTATCGGACCAGCTTTATATTAAACACTATCGAAATATGCATGCGCCCCACCAAAAATTCAGAAATATACGTTCTTCTCCTATACCATATGTTGTACAAAAATATGATATACTGGCAATTAATATTGTCTATGAAAATAAGTACCTTCCCAACAGATCTTGTGACTAGGCCTCAAAAATCCTACCCAACATGCTATAAAAAGGCCATAAAAATTTATCCAGTTACAATCTCAGTCATTCTTCAAAAAAGGCGGTGCATACCCTTCATCCTTAGTCACATACTAAGCGCATCCTCAGTGTCATGCAGTATCAAAACAAATGGTCTAATATAAATACGCTTGAAGTACCTGTTTCATTATGTTTTAACAAATGAGGCTAGACGGACCTGTTCATCTACATTCCGCTTAAATTAGATAATAAATTAAATGAAAGTAAACTTAAATATTTGCTAAACATGCTACAAACATTAATTTTACATTCATTTTCTTCTTTATTTATTTTTTAAAAATCTGATACTCTTACAGTCCAGAGATTCTGCTGTACTATAAATGTTAATTGCGCACATCTGGTACGCTTTTAAAAAACATGCTGGAAAAATTTAAATTTAATATTATTTGCAAAATGTAGACCAGGCAACCTATTTTATAAATATACCAACTGGTATATATGAATGCAAATAAGTTCAAACAGTGCTTCTGATATAACTTAGCTGACTATGGAGCAATACAGTTCAATCTTACCAGTATAAATTGTGTATATATTATAAAGACATCTTCTTATTACGATGCTGGTGATGAAAATAATTGCCCCTTAGACTATTGATTGTTTTCATGGCTGGCTAGAGGATGTGTTTGTAAGCTTAAAATTCTTTGTTCTGTTGTGGACTAACTTATTTTGTGCTTGAATAATTATATTTTTTGCAAATCTAATGTAGTGCCAGCTTTCTTTGTGTATATATGATAATTAATTTATCTCATCTTTTCAAGATAATCATAAAATGCAACTTTGCCCACTGTATCGTTGCAATTCAAAAGATAATACATTTAAAAGGTGATGTTTACTAAACTCCTGTTAACAGCTGAGATAAGGGTACATATTCCCACTAATATACATCAACAGCAGACAAAGCAAGGACGATTCTATTAATTGTCTGGGATTAAAAATCTCTTAATATTCCTTTTCATCAAGTGAATGTGGAAGTATAGACTTGCACAAGTCTAAAATGATAATTTTTTTGAGAATGTTATTAATATTATGTTTCATAATCATTAAAACATGAATTTTATTTATTACTTTACATTTTGAAGTTTTGATTTTTTTTTATCAAATTAGGCCATATATAAAACAAGGGTATATATAAACACTGAAATTATGATATTTTATGTTGTATAAACATTTTCTCCAACTAAATAACTAAAAATATGATATCTTGTGCTGTGAAAATAAAATATTTCAAGTTGGCCAGGCAGACTTGAGCCAGTCTAGTGGTAGTCTCTAACATAGACTATATACTTTATAAATGTACTAAATAAACTATAAACTAGAAAAAGTCAAAAATTTGTTTTAAAATTAATAGTGCATATTGCATATAGGGATAGAAATTTATATAGGGATTTAAACTCAATTTTTAACAAAAATGAATTTAAGAAAATACAACAAGGGTCTAAACTTAGACTAGTCTAGTGGAAGTAGTATGCATGGTTTGAGTTGCCATATAATGTTTATTCTAGATTTACATTTTTGTGAACCATAATTGATTGCGATTCTTAGACAAGGGCTATTTAAGGTTAGTTTTAAAAATATGACATTTAAAAAAAAATAGCAGAGACTAATGAAAACTTGTCATTCATAATTAATGTGTATTCACATTTTGTTATAAATGAGCAATTACTGATCATGCCCTCCTAGTATACAAATAGTGACATATTAAGAAGTTGGTTTTTATTACTAGTTTAAATAATTAGCATGTTTACATGTCTTTTACTGCATGAAAACAATGAATAATCAACACATGAACTTTATGAATTGTTAATTAATTAAACATAAATTATTGTAAATAAAAATAGTAACATGCGATTAAACATGTGCCTATTGTTACTGCTTAAAAAAATTCTCAGATTTCAATGAAATATGCATCTGTGTCATGATTCCAGTAATGGTTGGTCAATTAATAAATGTGGAATTCTAACTTGATATTTTTTACATATATATGAAATTAAATAAAAAAATTGTACCAAACAAAGTTGAAATAATCTATGGACAGTTTTTCATTAAAAAATCTTAAGAAGAGGTGCATATTTTCATATATATTTCCACTCGATGCTTTTGCACCTGCGTACATGTATTACCTTAACACCCCTACTCTATATAGTTAACCCTACCCATAGTAGAATTATAGAATCCAAAGTTGGTGTATATATAAACTAAGGTTATGTCCTGCAACAAGAGTTCATATTATTATTATAAAATTATAATTTACTGGGTAATATATGATACTTGAAAGCTGTGGTTATAGCAATCACTCAATAATTTGGTAAGTTTAAAAAAAATATATATATAGTAACTGTTACGGCTTGAGGCATTCAAGCAATACATATCCATTCATAACAAATTTTGGTACCTAGATTTAATGCAAATATACAACATTTAATTTTTGACTTTTGATATATGCAATTCTGATTGAATATCGGCTTCAGGATCGAATTGGGTTGCAGGTAAAATAGACTTTTGTAGCTCATATAGTAAACATTCTATGAGCAGTGCAAGAGATGGCATCTTCAAAGTGATTTCTAGGTGACACATTTCAGTTCTATAAATATGTGCTAGCTAAATTTAGTATTGGAAAGAATTATGAATAGTTTTACCCACAAGTTACAATTGTTGAAAGGCTACATGGCACATAACCACAGGCAGTCAGAAGGATATTGATTCACCAATTTTTTTGTCTAGGTTTCACAATTAGTTCCCTCAGTGGTTCAGGTATTTTTTTACTACAAGCTGCTAGTTTAGTGATGGTGGTTAAAAAATAAATTTTGTTAACTAAATTTAGAAAATGTTGTTATTGCGCCATTTGAAAGTTGTCTTTTCTTGTGTTCCTCATGTGACATGTACTTAATAAATGTTTATCAAAAACAAGATTATTATTTGCAGTTATGCTTAAATAGTTCATACCAGTATAAGTCAGTGTTTCAACATTATATGTTTATGGTTATTAAAATCTGCTTGAACTTTTAATGACATTATTGAAGATAAAATACGAAAATTGATATTTTTAGCAAAATTTCATTTTCATTTATAAAGTTTGCTTGCTGGTAAATCTAGATAAACCTGCTTATACAGACATCCAGTAATTCCTGGTGATATCTCCATGGGCATGGAGTCCTTTTGTTTAGTTTTTAAATCCTTATAGTATGTTTTTGGAATTCCTCAACATTGTGCTTTTGTTTGCTGAGTGGTAAAGAAATTGTCAAACATCATTTTAGCCCAAATTTGTTTATTTGGAAAGAGTGTATGCTATAACAAGCATATATTATTAGTAATCCAATACCTGTTATGATTCGAAATACCTGCAGAAGTGTTTACTAACATAGCAAGTACCTTATTATTATAAACATATCACAAAGTTCAGGTGTTCAATGGAAGGTGAATGTCCACTTAACTTTTGTATTGCATAATAAACAATACAACAACCTCAGTACTGAGATACTGACATACAGGAGTATAATATTAAAAACTCAACAGAATTAACGATTGCAAAGCTGAAAAATGATTTCTGAAACAAAACATATTTCTTATCTTTTTGTTTAGAAAGGAATTGTTTTTATAGTCAGATTTTTAATCATCTGTATAGATAAAAAAAGCTGTAAGTCTGACGGGTAGACTGTTTGATCCAGCTTGTCCACAACTATGTTAACTACTGAACTGAAATACATGTACAACACTGATTGCTATATTATGGTAACTATGTCTGTTATTTTAAGCCGCACAATGTTATATTTTCACTTTTTTGTTTGCAAAAATCACCACAGTATAGGAAATCGAAATTGCACAGGAAATATTTTACTAGGCCGGCCATCTTAAAAAGCAACAATCAGTCTATTTGATTGTGACAAAATTATCTCAATTCTAAGTTCCTATCATAAAATGTTATCATTCAAAATGTTCAAGATTTAGTTGAGCATTAATTTTTGTAGACTTTGAGCCTTTTTAGCAGTGTATTAAAGATCAATGGAGTTAATTGTAGTTGAAAATGACAATAATAGCTAGATCTAGTGTACCAGTCTTTTTTGTAACTCTCATTTTCAGCATTAGGTGGCAAACCTGTTTATATTCGGTATGGAATAGGAATGAGTCTAATTTTAAAGCAATAATACAATCATACTTAATTTTTTAATAATTTATCCATATTTTATGATCATAATTTCTATTTTTATCTTGGAATGTGAAAGATAAACATGCTTGGTTCAGTGGTTATCTTGAATTTTGACAGACACTTGAGATAAAAGGAAATTTATGTGCTTTTAAACAAAGAAAGAGTTGTCACAATCCTCACACACTGAGCAAGTAAAACATTGAATTTAAGAATATATTGTCGCATTGGTAAGAACAATAAATAAGCTGTTTTTGTTTTAACTAATACAAGAGAAAACAACAAAATAAATAAAAAGTAGATTGTCTTGTAGAAAATAAACCAGGGGGGGGGTGGGGGACTCAAATAAAATGTGGGTAATCATGCACATTAATGACCTCAAAGAAGCCTCTAACCACTTCGTGAAGGGGGTTTGAAAAAGTGACCCTGGCATAATCAAGACCTGTATCGAAATTGGTACCCTGCCTAATACGGATATTTTTTGATGAGTAGTAAAATGCAAAACCTAAGGCATTCTATTCAAGACTGAAAATAGAGAATAAAAAGAAACGCATAAACACCCTTTTCATGTATTTTACTTGTCAGTGTGATTATACCCACATTTTATTTCGGAAAATAACTACAACATTTCTTAGTTTAGTGTTATAACCTAACATTCAAATCTCAATACATTGTAAAATATACATCAGTTTGTCTTCCAAAAATCATTACATTTATAAACTGACAAAACATCATCTACATTTTCAAAATTTGTATAAAGGAAGAATAAATTATTAATTTGTAGCAGAATAAATACAATTTTTTACATGATGTAGCCTATGTAACCGCCTAGTGGCGATATTTGGAAACGGTAATTAGAAAGGGTTCTTAGTTTGTAATGTTTGTGGAAGTTCAAAATAATTATACTGAAGGTTTAGGCAAAATCTAAAAATATTTAAAAGCTGAATGCCTTGCATGTAGACTGACCTTGGTCGCTCTTGGATAAAATTTGTGATTTTTTTTCTTTAAATTAATTAGTCTTAACAATAATAATTTATGTTTAAATGTATAAAAGGAGCGCAGAGTGTCATGGAAAAAGAGTCTCTGAATGCACCAGATTGCAGTAAAACCCACCAAATATTCACAAATTTTCCAGGGAGGGCATGCCCCCAGACCCCCCTAGTTTCGCTTCACGCCCTGCAGGCGCTCGCCCGCAAATGCATTTTTTCCACGCCCCCCTTCAGAAAAATCCTGGATCTGCCACTGATATTTAAATGACAAACTGTATTTATTGTTATATTTGGATACCCTGGGGACTTCATCAATTGCAACTGATGACAATTTGCATAGAAATATTATAATATGTCGTTATTAATTAATGAAAGCAGCAATTAACATGCTGTTATGTCAGCACAATTCATTAATGTTATATCATAAATGTCTTGCTCATTATCTAATACCCGTCTCTAATGATCTTGTTAGATTAATCTCGATTAGTGCCTGCACATACGAAAGATGCAAAATCCAAACTATGAACTGTAATTTTAAATTCAAAGCACAAGATATTAAAAAAGAACATCATATTTTTTTTGTTTCTTTTTAAAGTGAACACTGCAATGAATTGACACAGTATTTAAAGAGTATGATGTTAAGCATGCATCCAAAATTCAGTACACTGAAGTTTGCTACTATTTTTAGTAATTTATAGAAGTAAAAAAAAATACTGGATGCTCTGTTCCAAATTATGTTTATTCTAAGTTTATATTATATACACTTGACATGTTTCTATGGATAACAGTACTACGTAGTTTATATAAAACAAGTTAACTTCCTGATGACTATACACTTACAGGAAATTATTCAGTCTAATCTGCACCAATCTGTGGTCAGATTGTTATGGATTTTTCGATCCGGGCATGCCCCCCCGGAAAATTTTTTAATATTTCATGTGATTTTCTGCAATCTGGTGCATTTTGGGACTATTTCTTGCCATGATACATTGTGCCACTTTTTATACCTTCAAACTTCTTTAG
>JAOXYB010063278.1:0-20857 GCA_028565635.1 Phoronis ovalis
AAAAAAGACTACCCTTTTCACGCGATTTTTCGTTCGCGCATGTGGACCCACCATTTGACCCAAGTGCCCTCCCCGGGTTTGTACGCTTTATCCATCAGGGGACATTTACCACTCGGTCATTGATCTCAAACATGCAATAATGCATTGTGGTTCATCAATTCTTTACCTGCCTTGCAATACACCCAGAAGCAAAACATCACCTGTACGTACACCTGCAACTTTTTCTCTGTTACAAGAGTAAACCACTCAAACATATGATCATGAATGAAACCTTGCATTTAACGTAATTTACCTACATTTTACTACAAATTTAATTTCAATGTACACGTAGGACGTGTATAATACCATATAGTTAGAAACCCAAAATTAACTGTCGAATGACATGGTCACAATTGCTTGACCATCCAGCTTTTTTGTTTGTTTGTGTATGAAAGAGAAATCAGTGTGCAAGATATTGAATCTAATATTATTTTTTTAAAAGTAAAATATACTAAAATTTGAGGATTATTTGAGCTACGGCAAATCGATGAATTTTCTCAGCTGTGAGGTGGTATTTTTCCGGGAATAGTGGTTATATAAATGCCTACATGAAAAATTAGGTGGGAGTAGAATACATAATAATATTTAGTTCTTAACAAGTCATTTCCTTCGCGCAATGTTGGGGAAATTTTTATAATGGTATAAGTTACATTAAGTGACTTTGTAAGCGGATAGGGAAATCAATTGTGTCCTAATAACATTTGTGAGATCAATGAAATAAAAGTTACGGTCAGTAGATGAACACGCAAAATTCCTTGTAAACTTTTTTAAAAACGAAAGAAAATATACCGGGGGGGGGGGGGTCAGTCAATATGAAAGTGGGTACTCATGTTCCAACAAAATATCACGTGAAAGAATACGTTTTTCGAACCGCCGGTGCGTAACGCGCGTTACGCGTTTAGAGTCTGTTTTTTTGGCTAAAATCACGAAAAGGTGTGTTTTTTTTTTGGAGGTGTGACACTTCATTAGGGGTGTTTTTTCCCAAAAATCACTTCCTTATGGGTATATTTTTTCGAAAAACACACTTCTTTAGGGGGTGTATTTTTTGCAGAATTTCACTTCGTTAAAGGAGCTTTTTTGAAAAACCATGTTGGAACTGGGGTACCCATTTTCATATTGACTGCTCTGAATAAAAAGCTAATAGTATTAAACAATTATTGTAGACTTGTGCAAGTCTACTGATTCCGAGAGCGCAGGCATTGAAAGGCAGATTCCACAAGAATAAAGTATTTAAATTGTCAAATTTAGGATAATTTTTTATATCCTATATTTGAAAAATAAAAATATTTGCCCCTTGCCAAACGTTGTTACCAAAGAGAAAGCTGATTGTTTTTTCTGTTACATAAATGTCATCTTAGTGATTTGAAACAATTTATGCGATAAAATTAAACTTTATATTTATAAACCTCATAAACGTCATATTATCCTTATTCAAGCCTAACCGTTTTTATGCTACCCATACATGTCCTGAGATCCCGGGGGACCACTAAGATATAAAGTGGACACACATGCTCGATCGTGAATGGTCTGTATAAAGACTGTACACATCTGGTACAGGAGTACCAAAAAGCACCCCTACAAAAATGGTACGCTATCCAAGACTAAAATTTTTCGACAAGCAAAAACAAAACGGATTATATTTTTCCGCCTGAAGCCACATCTAAATCCGCCAGCACGAATGTTTCCATCCTCTAACTAAAAACCTATCTAAACAAGAATCATCACCAAAATTGACCCTAAGCAACTCCAAGACGAAAAAACTAACCCTTTTGCTCAAGACTACCGGTTTTCGTACTCTAAACGCGTAATGTACGTTACGTGCTTAAACCTCAAAAAGATACCCTTCATTTTTCATGCGATTTTGGTAATGAGCATGCGTTACCATTTATAAATCTAAGTGTCCCGGTCTGCGATATGTTATATCAAACGTATTTAAAAATTTACGAAAGATTACACTTTTTGGGTTGTCATTTCAGGTTATTCAATATACTATAAAATGTTTGAGGTCATCAGGTGTGTTGGGTGCGAACAAATCCAGTTTTTGAAATGACAGAAACATTTTTTTATACTTGTGATTTCCGATCGCAGCCTTGCATAGCCCGAGACACATGTTTTATTCTAAAAAACACTACAAACGCACCCCACCCTTTTGAAAAATGTCTTAAGGCCCGGCCGGATGTCGATCCAAATATATTATGATGGATATTACTGAAATTAGTTGCCACTAAAAGTTCATAAGGCCTTCAAAATATTTTTTTGTTTTGAATAAACTGGTATTTGGTTATCATTTTGACATTGTAAAGCTTTTTAAACAAATGTACTTTCTTACATAATGTAAAGTGGAGTCAAACAACTGTCATACAAAATGGAATGCCCGATTCTAAGCACTGACAAAGGTTAGGCATGATCCGGCAAGATCTGTTTTTGCTCACTTCTAAGCATTGATAAAGGTTAGACATGGCCAGGGTTTGCCTCTTCTAACCATTGATAACGTTAGGCATGATCCATGTCTTTGCAGTCATGCAAAGGAAACTTGCTTATCGAGGACACAGTGCACAACAGTATACAACAGTATCTTTATTACAGTTTACATGCTGTAAATAATTCTGATATTGTCGTACGTGACTTTGCCATAAAGAGGTGTAAAAGGCACTCACATTTTTCCTGATTCAAGACTCTCAACGTTATTATTAAGGATAATTAGCTTTATAAAATATCACCTGATGACGCTTCATTGTCTTTGAGAATTAATCAGTCAACCTTATCATTATATGACTATGACTTAGTGACACACATATTTATGTCAAAACTGAACCATCGATTCGTTAGACGTCTGTTTTCTTCTTTGAAAATTAGGACCAGAGTTTGCATTAATAATAAAATTCACGAGTTTCTTTTATTTTTTCGGAATATTTATGATAGACAAAATTTCACCAACAAGTTTTTTAAAACAATACAAACTTCAAAAAAAAAATCAAAACACATTTAGTCTTTGCCACAAAAGTATTAACAATTATAGGGCCGATTTCTTATATCTCAACTTTCCTAAGGTTATGGATAACCTTAGGTTACATAGTTTAATTTAACCTATGTTATCAATAATCTTAGGAAAGTCGAGATATAAGCAATCGGGCCTTAATGTTTATCTAGATTATTTCTGACAATAGTTCTCTTCCTCCGCCCGAACTTGCAGACTTGCGAACATGGAGTCCGGGGGAGGACTCAATATGAAAGCGGGTACGCATGTTCCAACAACATTTCGCGTGAAATGGTATGTTTTTCGAATAGCTGTGCGTAACGCTCGTTACGCGCTTAGGGTCTGTTTTGATAAAATCACGAAAAGGCGTGGTTTTTTGGAGGTGTGACACTTCGTTAGGGGTGTTTTTTCCCAAAAGTCACTTCCTTAGCGGTGTATTTTTTCAAAAAACTCACTTCCTTAGGGGTATATTTTTAGCAGAATTTCACTTCGTTAGGGGCTTTTTTGAAAAGCCATGTTGGAACATGGGTACCCACTTTCATATTGAATGCCCCCCCCCCCCGGGAAGATATACCATCATTGCAGTACAAGAATGTATATTTTTAGTCGAACTGGATGAGATTCTCTATTCCCGTAGCAGTAAATAAACATCATAGAGTATATTTAGATTACTTTTTAACTGATTCCATAATTCCGTGACATCTCTAATCGTTCGCAGTGTGATGTTGGTGCATCTAGCGCTCTCATACAAAAGAAACGTGGATAATACTACGAAGAACCATACTCTGAAAGGGAAAAACAAGTAAATAATCATGATATGTTCATATTAAACTAATTAACACAGTGAGAAATAGTACTGTTACGTAAAACCTTAAATTAAAGGTCTCCAATTTATTTTGTACTTCATTCATACTGGATTTAGCACCCTGTTTTTTGCAGTAGTACCGCCTCCGTTAATTCTAAATAAGGATGACACGGAATATCGTGACAATTTTGGATTAAATTGTATATAAACATACATGTTTACCGTGGTAAACTAGACTCAACTAAAAACTATGCCTATAATCTATTTGGTGACTTTTGAAATATTTTATGTAATTATATAGTATTTGGATGGATACCAGCATGTATTTATGGCCTTGATTTTGTTGACCATCGAAAACATCAGATGATAAAGATATACCTGCATGCCAATCAAAATATAGTTGTGCCGTTACAGGCGTAATTAGAATAGCGAACATTTTTTTAATATTATGCTTTATAGTGCCACATCACTGCTTGCTACATAAATTCGATCGGATCGAAAGTGGCTTATGACGGAATAGCTCGTGGGGGGTAACAGGATTTTTTTCTAAGCCTTGAAATGTTTTTACATGCAATACACGATTTCGACGTCTCGGGAATTGTGGTCACAATATGGTATTTATTATATGTACGTCAAGAGTGTCACATGTGGCAAACCCCTGAGCAAATTTCGTAAATTAGAAAAAATATGATTTAATTAATATTAGAAATTATTCCGCGACGGTGCTATTTGACTGTAAATTTTCGTCTCTGAATTTGGTAAAGAAATTGAAGAAATAGATATAAAATTATACACCATTTAAAAATTTATAATTTTATGCTAACTAAAGCAAAATTACATTTTTTTCCATGGCTGGATAACCAGCCATTTTGTTACGCAGTATAATTTTTATTTTTGAAGAATACCTGCCTAAAACTCCACCACTTACAAATGTCTTTGAAAGTTGTTTTATGCAAAAGGAATGTATTTTCAAAGTTTATGTGTTAAAAATGTGTTGAATTTACCTCGATAGACAAAGTCGGAAGTCCCACATGGATACATGTGCTTCATGCAATCACTTCAATTTTAGTTAGTAATACCCAAATAAAACAATGCAAAAACGTGACAGACTTTGCTTTATACAGTTTATTAATCGTGACATTTCATAACTTATTATCTTTAATTATAATGATATAATGATGTGAATAGATTAAATAAAGGATGATCATTAACTACAAAACTTTGGCTGTTAATTGCTTAAAAAATGTGGTAACTAGACGGAAAAAAGTATGCATTAAATACACACGGATTGTGTGTTAGAATGCCAAAATTTTAAATAGTGAGAACCCTGAGTAATCTATTTCCCTTTTGCTTTCTTTTATGCATCATATGTTCTTTTATCGCAACGCACACGTCAAACAGTCTAACATCAGTTGCAAAAATCCACTATTAGTAAATTAATCCTTTCAGTATACAGCACAATACGTGCATATACCCGGCATATACCACGACGTAAAATGGTTCCGTGGAAAAACCTAACTCTCGTTGTTATTTAAGCGGAAAAAACATGATATATTTTTTTGCAGCTTAAACAAATATTTACGGAACACAGTCGAACGTCGTCAGAAATAATTATATATCTTATATAAATCAATGTCAAATTATTTTTATTTTTTGCAGCAACTAAAATAGCCTGAATTGAATAGAATACTAAGAAGAAATACCTGTAATTAACACTCTCGTTATATTTGTTAATGTAACAAGTGTCAACCGAAGCCAAATTCTGGTGCAATAGCTAAATAATTAACAATAGTCAATAGCCCAATGCTACACTATTTTCCATTAAAGAGAAATAGATTACTCAGGGCATCTCACTATTTAACATGTTGGCATTCTAACACAATCCGTTGTGCCAAAGCCAGTTGCTGAAGTTACGTTATGACAATATTTGCCGACGAAGTCAAATTGTGACAAAGTTAGTCAAGTTTTGAGAAATAGGCCGGTGACGTCACAAAAAATTCAAATTCTTGTATCTTCCGAAGGGGATGGGGTAGAATCATTTTTTCCCCTGCATATAAGACAGGGTGCTGGGCAGATGGTATTAAGTAAGAAGACACGCATTCAGGTTAAAATTTCAGCTCCGTAGAGGCAAGAATGTTCCTTTCCCCATACATTTCAATAGAGGGTTTCTGGCCCCGTCACAATAGACAATAGCGGACACTTATTAGTTGGCCGCCAATTCCAGCTTCTGATGTCGATAGCTTTCGCCCATACAGCTCAAAGTCAAAAACAATCCTGTTATTATTCATTTTAGAATTATTATAAAGGAATTTGGTAACAAAATAATCTAAGTAAATCCCTGTGTAATTTAATACAGTACCTCAAGCGGTAGTGTATCTAGCTACATATTTTCCTTTTAAAATACATTTATCTAAATTTAATCCGATTTATATTCCAGAAAATACAAAAACGTGAAATAACATTGGATACAATTGTAATTCTCTATTATTTTTTTATAGAATATAATTTTTTTTAAATAAAATGTATCTATAAAATACACAAGTAAGGTAAAATTGAGAAGTTCCAAGTTTCAGTTAGTAATATATATCGGATATAACTAAGTACCAAGAATCCAACGCCAAAAAGTGTCAAAATTAATAATACATTATACTACGTGATAATTGTTTTTCCATTTTGATTTTAAGAAACATTTACATTTTTTGCGAGACTCACCCAAAATTAGTCCTATGTTGATCCATAGATGTAAATTTTCTTATAGTATTGTAGCCCCTACCTAGCTATTATTCAGTGCTGTAAACTTCGTAAATACGACGCACCTTATCTTATACTTTAGCATCAAACTGTTCAGAAGGTTAGAATTTGTTTGAAGAAAATGTAAATAAATAATTCAATCACGTATTTAAACTGCTAAGTATGTGAATACATTTATTGTCGTCATTTGTCCGCACGCAATTATTTACCTCAACAACACGCTAGCGAAAGCTATTGTTTATTTTACCGTAAAACTGTTCCTACTTCGATAAAAGATTATTTCTCGTTTTTGCTAATTAGGAATCAAATCAGTTCTACTTATCATTATGCACCAGACGTGATCATAATATAGCGCAATTTTCAACCCCAGTGTGACAACTAATATTCGATCTTGTTATAAAAGTTACTTAACCTCAGTCTGAAGTTGATAGAGGAATGTGATCAATATTAAAAGTTTACCCGGTCGATCGAATGCATGAAAAAATTTCATGGGTTATAATTATGAAGTTATACATGATTCAATAATGGAAATTAAAATAACTTAATGTCTAAATGAAAGCCTGAAGGCATCAACATAATTTGGAAGTTGAGTCTTGATACACTATTATTTCAAAAGGTCGAATTTTGCGGTTGACCACCGTTACTCATTATTGCTAATTTATACCAATAAAAATTAACAATCCTAGTTTAAACTAAAATGGTTTCTTTAATTATTTGATGATCACGATATACTGTGTGTACTGTCTCATTAGATTTATATAATATTTTATTAATATATTGTTTGAATAATGGTAGGCATGAAATCATGTAATTTTTAATTAACTACATATTATGTACGCATGTCAACAAACGCTGGGTCATTGACTGCATGAAAGTGAGAAAAATGAAAAACTTTAAAGTGAATGTAAATGTGAATGCAAAACGTTTAACACATGCTGGTTATGTTAAAGTTGAAGGTATACTAGTACATAATGAAATTATGTGTTTTCACTTTGTGTTTGTTATCATCAACATATCAACATAATAATTAATGTGGTTAGTGCACTTATTTTTATCATTATATCATTAATGGAAGTATATACATTAAGCTTCAGTTGAATCAAAAAAAGTAAAAATAATACTCAGAATGGCCTTGAATGCATCTAATTGCACCATATTTCATTTTTTTATTTGCATCCTTACCATTCCTTTGAAAAAATCTCCCTATTCAATGACAGTTTCTAATGCTGACAGGTATGTGTAGGTTTTACTCCCGATTTCATTGTAGGCTTGCAATTTTTTTATTTAAGCCGACTAATCCACGACGGATACGCACAGCCTCCAATGAACTTAAGAGCTAGGATATTACACCTTGTTACTACATGCATGATTGATCGATGATGACCAGGTTTGAACCCGGATCCTTTCCAATTGTGCTAACCTCGTACTACACTACCGCAGCACTTAGCAACATATTATTCCAACTGCATGACTGAAAACTTCAATATTTTAAATTTGTTTGTGCGAGTTTTTGCAAATCTGTATCAGTTAGCTAGTACTCAAACAGTTACATTGATATACGAAAATAATATATATTACATAAAGCCGCAATGTATGATACATCCGGGGTGACAGATTTATATTTTTCCCGGGTGTCCGACAGCGTCGAGGATGTTTTTTTAACCCCTTTCACTGCAATTGATTGTCATGATACTTATAGTATATACTGCTGTAAGCACTGTAGTAGGTTAACTCACCTAGGTTTCCGGATCCATTGTGCAATAAATTAGGTACCCAGCTAGCCTTTTGTATATATTTTTTATTTTATCGAAAAATGTAAACCTTGTTGTGTAATCGGTGCGTAACGCGCGTTAACATGTTTTGCTTTTACAAATCACCCTTGTTACGCGTTTTTGTTCACAAACATGCGTACCAGCCTGGATATATGTCGACAACCTGGATATTTTTCCCGGGGGTCCGACTCAAATATATGAATGGGTTTTTGAAAAAGACCCTGGATGCGTTTTTCCATTTTTAAATGTTGACCCTTTTTCAATGACTGGAAGAAATTTTAAATGCGTTGAGATTTTTTTTTTTGAAAATATACCCGGGAAACGGAATTATGGGAAATTCACTCGCACTTCCAAAAACTGAAGGCTATCGCAAATTAACTTTTGAGACGAAGCGATTTCGATACCCTAGCTATTTAAGCATGCACAGTTAATCAAGAATATATTTTATCGAACCTAAATGCGTAACGCACGTTACCGTGCTAAAAATCTCCCTTTTTACGCGTTTTTGTTCACACACATGGGTATCACTACCAGTAAGAAGTATACAATCCAAATCCAAAATTTTCAACTCGGCTGCACACCTCCACCAAAATATAACTTGAGTACCCTCCCGGGGAGCATTGCCTTGTTCTGTTAAGTGCGAGCAGCGTCTTTTGGCGACCATTATTTTGCATACTATTTTTACTGACTACCGTTGTTTTTTTTTTGGTTGTTAATTTTTCTTGTTAAGTGCGGGCAGCTAGCATTGTACCTTGGGGGTACCCCTACCCCCCTCATATTTGAGTCGGACCCCGGGGTATTAAAAAAAACTATTAAAAGTGGGCTAATATCCATCAGGGACATTAGGATTTTCGGTTTTTGTATTTTCTTCCCAGGATTTGGTTTCAGCGTTTTCAGCGTGGCTCCCACTAGGAATCAGGGTTAGGAATGGACCCAGCGAAAAATAAACATTGTACACCGAACGACGCCCGATACGCGGGAAACTGTTCCTCCCTTAGTAATACAACAATTACGTCGGGACAAAAGTTTCAAGATGGCTTCGTTTTTGTGCAAGGGAGCTGCAGCTATTATCTGTTTTGCAGTTTTATTCTGTGTTACGACTTGTAATGAAAAGGAAGCTGGTTCTAATGAAGAACCAGTTAATGTAGATGAAGAAAAACTTGAATATACTAAAGGTTCTGCTTGCAGATATTGTGAATATTGCCGGGTAAGTTTCGTGCTATGTGCCGGTTTGTGATTAGTCAGTATTTTTGCGTACTTCCGACACAAAACTGAGTCTCAGGTGTTTTAGTTTTTGTGAAAATTAGTTCTTTAATTGATTTTAATTTATAGTTTATGAAGAACGCTGATTATGAAGACACAATAAAGAAGCAAAATATAGTGCAGAAATGTTTATATGATTGTTTTTAAATATGTTTAGTTTTGCAAGTTGTGCGACGAAGATTGCCCATGTGAAACAAGCCCCTCCAAGCCTAACTGCCACATGTGCAAGGTAAGTTAGAATTAATAGGATGATTCCTGACAAAAAAATACATTCATAATTTCAAATATCCTTAGTGTCATGGGTTTCTCTAGTCTTACACACATGATCCCATTATGGCTTTATGCACAGCGCCTACGGATGGTGAGTGGGGTCATGGCCAGTTCCTATCCCAAACGGACCGAAGTTCGAAAACACTTACTTTCTTAATTAAATAAATGAATTCCACACACATCTGTGCTCCTGTCTATTCCTTGACTCTTCTGCTTCTTATACCCCATAACTAGTCCTAGCTTCATGACCCTTTTATTGCTTGACTGCAGAAAAGCTGTAGGGTCATAGCCCAGATAGTGTTAAAACCAGTAGAAGTTAGCCTCTAGCAAAAACACTCACCGTGTGACAAAATATTTAATAAATTCAAACAAAATTGCTGTCTTGTTTGTCTCTGATACTCCTTCTTGGGTTATATGTCACTTGAATCTTGATTATACTCCTCAAGGTGAATTTTAGCAAATTTTCAGCCAAATAAAGTCTGCAAGATGGAGATTTTGCATTGCTCTGAGTGGTAATGGATTTGTATACTATAAAGTCACTTGACGAGTATTAATCAAGCTTCAAGACAGCAATTTTGTTTGAATTTATTAAATATTTTGTCATTGTTTTTGCAAGAGGCTAACTTCTACTAGTTTTAACACTGTCTGGGCTATGACCCTACGGCTTCGCCGCAGGCAAGCGATAGTAGGGTCATGGAGCTAGGACTACCCCATATCAAAGCTTCCACAACAGATCAACATAACATCCAAAGTGCACTCTTGAAGGTCCGCCATCCATTACATGGATATTATGCTCTTGCTGTGCGTGAAGGCTAGTTGAACTTTGGCCCCTTTCAGATAGAAGCTAGCCATGAACCTACAAGGGTTGGGAATGAATCCAGAGAAAAATTAAAATTGTACACCCAATGATGCCCGATATGCGGAAAACTGTGCTTCACTTAGTAATACTACCATTACATTGGGACAAAAGTTTCAAGATGGCAGCATAGTAGAATCATGTGTGCAGGACTACAGTTTGATCTCCTATCTCAGATTGGTTGAATCTTTCACGTATGTGCAATAGCGTAATATCTATTCAATTGGTGATGGACCTTGAAAAGTGTATTTTAGATTTTATACAGCCTCAGGCTAGTACAACAGAGTAAAGGTTTTATAGTCTTTTATAAACTGACGTTTCAACATGACTTTACAAAATAACCTCATTTATGGGCTTGTTCACATCACAAACTATCTCAATTCTCTGGAAAGCATTCAGTCAAGCTGCTGCTTCAGAACACTACACTGAATTATTTCGGTCACACCCTAGCAGGTATTCATTTCATGGCCGAGTGTGCTTACCATGAGATAGGGATCTTAAGACGACACACCTCTACAAGTAACTGAACAAGTGCCCCGCATTTCCAGTGTATTCAACACATCTCACCTTTGTAACTGGCATCAGCTGAGATGCTATGGGAAAGAAGTCATAAAAGTGATTGCAGGTGTGCTTGAAAAGTACACTTGCCTAATTACTTTGAAATTGCTCTTACTTGCACATGTGTTTTTCTTTCAGTATTGTAAATTTTGTGCTATATGCAAAGTCTGTGACACAATATGTCAACCTGGTGGAGTTGTGGACAGAGTATCTGCAGCCATTATTAAGTAAGTACTCCATGTTAAATTGTATTGTTTTTATCAGAAACTGATGGACTAGGCAGACATAGCAAAAATGTGCAGTTAACATGCCAATGGTCTGATTTGGTTTCCTATCATTTTTAATGAAGGGGCTATTATGTACAGTGATGAACCAAAATATGATGGAAGTAAAGTATGTATATATATTCTGGTTTATACTACAAGTTTAACTCAGAAACCCAATAGAATGTGAGAGAAAATAATATCAACTTACCAATCTGGAGCCTGTTGTCGGAAACACCATAAATTTGTGATTCCTTAAATACTTATGATTTCATTACTTACCATGAATAGTGAAGTTACAATTTTTGTGACAACACATTTTTCCATAATGTGATGATTTACGGAATCTTAATTGAGTTACAATGTTTCTGACAACAGGCCCCTGGGCTAAATTATTAAAAAAATACTGGTATCACTAACATTCTGTCCTTTTGTTAAGATGAGTGATAAAAATGTGATTCATGTGCTGTTGTCTGTTTTAGTGCTCTACCAAGTCATGATCCTGAAGAGATTGACAAGGATCTCGATACTGTAAAAGATTACATAAACAAAGATGAGTTATAACCATAGCTTGCAGTTAGATATTTACTACATAAACACCAACCAACATATAATACTGCAAAATTCATAACCGATGAATGTCTACATTAGGTCATGTGCAATTGAAGCATCTAATTTGATATTTGAACAAAAATGACATTCCATTTAGCGTAGGTGTTAAGTTTTGTATTTTGTTGTTAAATGATGTCGACACATTCTCCGTTTGTAGTCAATTAAAGCCTGGAACAAAGGGCTCCATTACACAGTTGACAGACTTCATACACCTTTGGTGCTAATTCAAGTTCCCCCTTCATGTACCTTTGTTCTCAATGTTAATGAGTTGAAATAACTGTTAATATGTATAGTTTGTGATGTGCAACTTATTTTGTTTCTAAATAAGGCTGGAAATTTAAAGTTATCAGTTTAAGCACAGTAGTGAAATATGGCAACTAAAACCATCCGACTATGTTCTGGAGTCAGCATATGACATAATGTTAACCAAACATAACACAGTAATAACAGTAGTAGCTAGTCAAAGAAAAATTATGCAAAATGTCTGCAGTATATTCATCTATGTTAATTGTTGTAAGAAATCATTTTAATACTTTTATAAGAGTTGTGAAGTTGATTCAGTTTTGTGATATACGTTGTTGGTTTTGCATGAATTAAAGATATTAAACAAAATTACTTTAATAATGATCATTAAATGTTCTACATATTAACTGTTATAAAAATAGTATTTGAAAATTATTGCATTAAAAAAAATCACAGACTTTTCTATACTCTAATTTGACAACTTTATAAAAGTTAGTCAAGAATCAAAAATTTTAAATTTAAACTTCTGTATGTTCAAAACCCATGATGCACATGGCCATGAGATAACATTAATTGCACTTATTTCCCCGCAATATAATGAAACACAAGTATATATTGAATTTTACAGTATACATTCTTCTAAACCCATTCGTCCACATTATCTTCCTTTTCAGGTATTTTGGTTGCATTGTAGAGTTACAGAAAATTGGAACGTTTTTTTGCATCATCTATCAGTGTAAAGATGTGCGATAGGCTTCCGGTATACAGTCTAATAATCCTGAAATAAACAAAAAATATATAAAATGTGAAACAAAGACTTTCAGATCTGATTTAAAGCCAACTTTCAATTTATGACACAACAATAAATATTTTTGAAAGGACAAGTATAAACCTAACCTTTGCCTTCCAAAAAGGACTGATTAAATAATTTGGCATAGTATCTTTGGCCCGTGTCACACAAGCAAGTAACAACTGTGTGTCCGGGACCTAACATTTTAGCTACTTGTACTGCAGCAGATACATTCAATCCAGTTGATGCCCCAACAAAGAATCCTTCCTCGTGGAGTAGGCGGAAAGTCTGAAAACAAAAAATATTTACTAAACAGTACTGACGAAAAGTTCAATACATAACTCAACTTTTCTTAAATCTTCCAGTTTGTATCTTCAGTTCAGGGGGAGGGGGCAGATTACCCAAAAAGAATGATTTTTAATTACGATTATGAAACATTTTTATAAGAAATTGTTGGAAACTGATACAACAAGCATGATTTTTATTACATAGTTGTCATAATATACCATATAGTGCTGAGGCAACCAAGCTGTATCCCTTACCATGTTTACAGCATCAGTATCCAATATACACAAAGCATCGTCAATCGGTGCACCTTCCAAGTTTTTTGTAATTCGTCCTTGTCCTATACCTTCTGTAATGGAGCTACCTTCCGACCTCTCTAGTTTACCAGTCTTGATATATTTATATAGGACACTGCCTTGAGGATCAGCGAGGAAAACTTTGATATTAGGATTCTTATCTTTCAGATACATTCCAACTCCTGAAAAAAATATGAACTGCCTTCTGTAATACAGTATTGCTGCCAGATATGCATGAGGAACCTCTTTTTAAAATGACGACTCCTTGCTATTGCAGCAGTTTCAGTCGCTTTTGTGCATTTACTCCTACGGGAAATAGAGTGCTTATGTTGGTGCTCAACTGTCCAAGGCCTGCTTCTTCATGAATAATAGATACTTGAGTTGATTAACTACAACAATAGTAATCTAATTAAAACTAACACAACAGACCTTGTTTTTAAACATCCCAACAGCTCCATCTAGTGAGTATCTGCGTTTAATGGTTACAACTGTCAGTCATATATATGTAGTCAATTCTTATTTATAAACATAAGCTACAAACTCTATATCTTCCACTCAGTGTTTGATACTAGATGAATTTAATACCTGCTAATGTCCCTCCTGTTCCAGTTCCAAATACAACAGCATTGACCTTGCCATCTGCAAAACAACAAATATTATAATCATATTACAGCAAATGAAAGCAAAATCACAGATTTCAGAGTTGCTGTATATATTTGCAGGCACAAAATATTTGCTTAGATTCTAGTGCTGACTGAAATAATTTTAAAGCATTAAGGCCGGATTATCAAAAACGACCAATTGCTCTTTTTTCGATAAATTAATCAAGGAATCAGATTCGAAGATCTTGCAAACTTACTCAATCTTGCAAACTTACTCAATCTTGCATAAATTCAGATCCATCTTCGGTACAGATAGTATATTTATCAGCAAAATTAAAAAAACACTCAAACACATGAAAATTAATTTAGTTTTATAAGTAAACATAAAAATATGACAATTATTGTTGGGTTTGAAGGCCATAACTTAGGACATTACATTTTTATCCACTACTTGCGAAGAAATGCTGAAACCTACTAGTTTCCTCCCAGATCTCTGGTCCTGTAGTTTCTATGTGAGCACGCCTGTTGGCTGTATTATCAAACTGATTAGTCCAAACGGCATTATCCAAACTATCAGCAAATCTTTTAGCCTAAATGTAAGAAACGTGATTTTTTAAAGTAATTAAAATTATGCAAATTCATAGGAATTGCAAGTCACTTTAACCGAGGTGCAATGAAAATGTTTTAACATTAATGCATCTGATGGTACAATATTTCCCAAAGAACTAAAAAAGTATAATTTTGCCAACTTAAAATTTAATTAGTAATTGAAAATGCGGTTGAACATTTTGGGTAATAATTACATTTGCTAAGAAAATAAAAACATTTTGAAATGAAAGAAATTGTAGCAATTTTCTCAGATTACCGACATTTAATTGGTTTCCCTGATATTATACAATAATATTGTATACAGGGTGACAAGAAATAAACAGAAAAATTCTTTGGGGTACTGTCATTTCTTCAGTTCTAATACAGCAATAAAACAACTCATACTTTGCATAAATAAACTCAGTTATGTACTTAAAAATACAAAATGCTTTGATTTTTACTTTATTTCTTACGACTGGTAGCCAACACAGATGTAGAACCATACTCCTTAGAGATCAAAATAAGGCCTGGCTCAGTTAAAAATGTGTAGCTTTGCTAAAAACTGCAAGTTTGGTGTTGAAATATCTTATGACTTTGGAATAACAAAGTCTTCAGTCAGTGATCTTAAAAATATCCCAAATAGGCAAACTTAATAACCTAACGAGTCAAAAGTTTGTTTAAAATGTGAGTGGTGCTCTGATTATTTCGTGTCACTCTGTACTGTATCCTTAAGCAATTTTAGAAATGTTATAGAAAAGACATTCAATTGTGCCCGTATAATACAATTGTCGTACCTGATGGTTATAATTGTCTGGATCTGTGAATGCTACAGCTGGGACTGGTCTAACATCAGCACCTAGGGTTTTTAGCATATCAATTTTTTCCTACAACAGACAATCAGATTGTTTAAGATTTACTTATTTACTGCCTGAAGCATAAGAAATAAGTTCCAATGCTTAAACCTTTATATTCTTCACAGTGACCTACTACCATGCCAGAAAGCTAGCAAAAAAAGTTTCCTAAGTTAAACATAATAATTTCCCTTACTATGTTGCTAATGAAATTAACCATGCCAAATATGATTAATTTAATAGCTGGACAGCTTCAACATACATGTAAATATACTACACAAACACATTAAAATTCCATTAACTCACTTTTGACTGGGTATTTGGCATATATATTACACATTTGTAACCTAAAGCTAAGCAAATGTGAGCTAATCCAATACCAGTATTACCAGCAGTTCCTTCAACTACTGTACCTCCAGGCTTTAACAGACCTACAATAGAAATTCATTACAACATGCAAATTATCAGGGTGGCAATATAATAATAAATAATTTGTTGTCTATTAAAAGTTGCACATGTGGGTACCCCATGCCTGATGATACTTAATATTTGCGTAATTTAGACTGTGGGTTTCAGCATCATGTAATGGCATACTGTTAACTGTGATTACACCTTAAGATATTATTTCATAACTATCTAGATTCAACAAAACGAATTGTCAGCATTATTCACAATATTCATTTTTGTTTGATGCAACAATGTCTGGACTTATATGAATATATAAAACTTATATATCCTAGTTCATTATGTTAACCTCACACATCACCTTTTTCTTGAGCATCTTGTATAAGAAAGTAAGCAGCTCTATCTTTTACTGATCCACCACCATTGGCAAATTCAGCTTTGGCAAGAATTTCACAACCTCCAATTAGAAGAAGTGCGCAATAAAAAACAATCTATAACTGTGTTTTAGAAATATTGATTAAGGAATTGTAAAAATATTTTAAAGTAGCAACTGCACAATGCGCAAATTACTCAACACGGCAAAATATGAAATAGCCACTGTACTACTACCTTAACTTCATACCTGTTTCTTCACTCATAGAATTCAATCTGACTAGAGGAGTTCTGAAATATAATCACAGTAACATTTACAACAAGGAAACAACATACAGAAGGCTTTTTATAGTGCCATATTACAGTATTAATTTTAGTCATAGCAAATTGGCAATTGGTAATTATATTCATCATTAACTTCACATGCATCACACTATATGTATGACATTTTTTTATCACACTCGGCATACTGTAGTAATGCACCCTATTCTTCTGGTTCATGAATCAAATTTTTGATGAGTATAGATGCTACATACTAAGAGAATCTTTTGTGCATAGTAATGTAATGTATAAGGGAACTCCAGCTAAATACGTTAAAATATAAGTACTATAGATACCTTCCTACCATTCCAACGAAACCTTTTCTAATAGCATCCTGAAAGAAACAAAAAGATTCAAACATATGAGGCAGTTAGGACCAAAAAACTACACCAATAGTATGTAATAAAGTTTGTTTATCATCTATTGCATTTAAAGCAACTACAGCAGACATTTAAACATTCAATTTTTAGCAATTCATTTATTATAAATATAATGAGAATGTAGTCTTAATAACAGGCCCAAATTCTGATGTATTGGTCTTAACACATTCCTAGTCAAAATCTATCATCTTTAAAAATCTTAGTTTGTTATTATCAAGTGAAAAAAATCAAACGTTTCTTGTGTTACAACATTTGTTGATTTTTAACTCAATAAGAAGCAACCATCATATGCATGTTGTCTAAATTGATTTTCACTGATTTTTTACCAAATAAGGATGAGTACATTTTCATTTTCATCACTTGATAATAGCTAACTATTGTTGTACGAAAATTTTCATCATACATATGACTTTTTGTTGATTTCAGAAGATCTATGGTAGATTTGACTAGCAAAGTGTTGGGACCAATATGTCAGACATTGGGTTTATTGCAATTGTTAGGACAAAATGAGTATTTATGGTACTTACAAGAGTTGAAAATGTAGAAATACAGATTAGTACATGACATGGTAGCCCTGGATGACCCTATTATCCGTTATTATAACAGTCAATGACTGACTCATGAGTGACTTGCAGTTTTTACCAATTACATGGCACTTTACTAATCTTCATAATTTGAATATCTAAGTAGCATTGTCCAAGTTATAGCAAATATTAACATTACACTGCTGGAACTTATTTTATATACATCTACATAGTATTATGTAGACATAAAATCATTTTAAGTTGAGTTATGAAGGCTACAAGCCGTCCACACACATTCCGTGTAGTAGAAGACTAGGTAAGCATAATTATATAGATCTATATAGATGTTCAAATTGAATCTAATGTATAGAATACGCATGAAGCCATAAGGATAGTATATCATATTTTTTTATTTCAAAATATGACAACATTTTTTCGCCAGCTGCACTGCGGGTAAAAGAAAGTAGTGGAGCTGATGAGTGATGATAATATCATAATGGATTAATGACGGACTATGTTTTTCGTTACATCGTTGGTTGCACATTATACTATCACAATTCAAAATAAGTGCAAGCTATAAACATCTTATTTGATTAAGCACTAGCCATAAAATTTCGTAGTAAAACCTGCGATTATTTTTCTTGAATGTTTGCTTCAGATTAATCCCGAGATCAATCTGACCAGTCTTTTTCTCCAAAGATTTTTTTTAAACACTAAGAGCAGCTTACGTTTATATTGTTTTAAGCATAAATGCAAGAGTGACGTACGCCAGTTTTGCTGACACTATGTTCTTCATTATTATTGCAATGATCTATGAGCCTACCTTAGAAATGCATCGCTTTGGAACATAAAAATTTGCAATTGTTCTACAACATGTGCGAGAAAGTCTTACAATGGACGCCATTTTGAATAATCTGGCATCCTTGGCTGGGTTCAATTCATACCACATCATGAAGACTATATAAAAATGCTGCTAAAAACAACAATAATCATTTTCTCATTAAATTGAATCAAATTACACATTTATATATTTTCTTGAGAACACATCTGTTGATTTCTTTACTAGCTTTTGAGACTAACAAGTAACATTTCATTTCTGCTTTCCCTTTTAGAAGAGCTCCAAGCACCTGCACCCGTAAAAAACACATTGGAAGTGACACACTAGTTAGAGTTGTAGATTACTGTGTAAAAATGTGTGAGTATGCTTTAACATGCACTGTCACTGAACATTAGGATTGATGTTTATAGTAAAGTCAAGAAGGTTGTGTACTCCGGGACGGGGTCGTCCGGGGGGTCGTACTAGAAACCGCCTACTGGGACTCATGATAATAAATAATTTATACATTCCACAATAGAGAGTTAGAGTCTGTGTACTTTCAATTTGAAGGCCGACAATAAAGTCGGTTCGGCACTGCGTCATTCTAAAGTAATGCACATTGTCTGATGCCTTATAAATTCTAAAAAAATTATAATTAAAAAGTTTTTATATAAAATCATATATTTTTAATTAAAAAAGTCCAATTTCTTGGCATTTTGTAAACTATAAATAAACCAACTTAGATAAAGTGCTTATATATGGACCCCTATCGCGTATCATCTATTTAATAAACCTGATCATGGGATTCATCTGCTGGTAATTAATACTGATTTATAAATCAGTGCAAGATACTGTCAGACCATTATGACTTGATTTGGAATAACTTTACATTGTCTAGATATTCTTAATGACATGCTGGTAGAAGACAAGTCACACAAGGATATGGTACAAAATTTTGTTATTTACATAAATGGTGATAAGTACTGATAACCTATTTCTTTACGAAACTAGCATGGGACATTGAGTCAACTAACATTACCATAATGCATTGGAAACTGGCTGGGCAGGAAATTGCTACTAAGATTATTAGTTTGACCATTATTCATTGTAAGAACTTGACTTTCTTTTGTCTTGTGAATCTAATAATATTTTAGATTTGTCAACTACTGTTTTGGTATTCGATAATTATATTAGCGGTTTTTATTGTAAAAAAATGCACTATTAACATCAACTTAGATACTAATTTTATATTATTATTATAATTAATTTGTTTCAGTCATGTTTTAAGTATTGAAAGTTATCACAACAATTATGGTTGAAAATTGCTCGACACTACCAATTCCAAGTGCTTACGACAATCTGAGAGGTAAGAACATTTCTGATTTTGTTTATTGTTCATGCACTAGTCAAGTCTTATTCCAAAAATAACAGTGTCATTATACTTATAGTAGTTTCATAGATACAAGCTTTTTAAAAGTTTACCGCTCCTTCCTTTTTTGTCAAGTGACCTGATAATATTGTTAGAAACAGATACTAGTCACTGCTGTAACAACTTCATCAGATAAATTAACGTAAATTGAAAATCACTACACTGTAATGGGTTAATATAAATCAAAATAAAAATGCTCAGCTTAACTCAAGAGCAACTTTCATGTCGAAAATTCAGATGCTTTTTAACAAAATCATATTTACTCATGTTTTTGTATATTTTTATTGTTTCAGGGTTAAATGTTGGTGATATTGTTTTTATTCACGTTATTGTATATTTTGTTGTTTCAGAGTTAAGTATTGTTGGTATTGTTTTTTCTCATGTTTAACTTATTGTATTATTTTTATAGTTTCCGAGCTAAGTGTTAGTGGTATATTGTTTTGATTTATGTTATGGTATATTTTTATTATTTCATTGCTAAGTGCTAGTGGTGTTATTTTTACTCAGTCATGTTATTGTATATTTTCATTGTTTCAGAGTTAAGTGCTGGTGGTATTGTTTTCCTGGCTGTACTTTGCTCACTTACAGTCATTACTGTTGGGATATTTGTTGAAGAGGTCTATTTTATTGTTCACCATTTTGATTGTTGGAGGAGACTTAGTAGAACAATCTGGCTGCTAGGATTATACCCTGTAAGAGACGAATGTATATGATTATACCCTGTAAGAGACGAATGTATATGATTATACCCTGTAAGAGACGAATGTATATGATTATACCCTGTAAGA
>JAOXYB010063279.1:0-10469 GCA_028565635.1 Phoronis ovalis
AAATTCGTACACCCCCATTAATTGAGAATTTGGTGTTTCTCTAGATTCGTACACCTAGTTTTTCTTGGATTTTTTGGAATTTCTCAAATTCGTACAAAATCTAATTTCCGTCGATATTTTGTATTTTATAAATGCTGATACGGAATTTAAATCTATACATTCTCGGAAGCGTGTTCGAAATACGACAACTTCTTTCAGGTTGGCGCTAATTAGTATGTCAAATTCATAAAAAAAAACAGCCAATCACAGCTGAGAACAATGACTTTGTCATCCAGGATCGCGGTCAAGTATACCATATCATGTTTCCTGTAAGGATTTTTTTCTTAACTAATGATTTTTTGAATATTTTAGGCAGGTTCTTTTGGACAAATCTAAGTATAGTAAGACAGGTTACAGTAAAGTCAGCTATTGAAGCGCTCCGTATTTGTGTCATCATTTTATACAAAAAGATATTTTGATTAAGTGACAGTCCTAAAGATCTAAAGTGCTAATAAAAACATATCAAAAATGAAATTCTCTTTCAAAAAAGGTGAGTCAGTGGTACTAAATCTATAAACTGTAGCAATGTTGTATATTCTTGTGTTGTCTTGCAGGTTTAATTTTTTTTTTTAACAGTGGTATCTATTTCAATTCACCTTGAATTAGTTTTCAGTAATATTTAAACAAATTTTTGCTTACATGTCCTCCTGGGGGGGTCATTCAATATAAAGTGATGACGGGGATGCACAGCGCTCAAGGGGTCTATATTTTGGCACAGCGTCCAGGTCAAGCGGTACTTTTTTGCTATTTATTTTGCCTTGTCCGGGTCAAGGGTCTGTCATCTAGTGCTATCTAATGCAAGATCTATCTCTCTGCTTTAAAGGGTACGTTTTTTCATAAATTTAAAAAAAAACGGCAAAGAAAGTGCCCGGGAAACTGCCTTAAAAGAACTTAAAACATCTACTTTAATAAAAATCTGATCCACTTCCGGGACTGTTACAGGGATATTTTCCCTTATATTCTGGTCAAGGGGTAGGTTTTTTTGATGATTTTTGTTTCAAGGGGTAGGTTTTTTGATGATTTTTGTTTCAAGGGGTAGGTATTTTTCAAAATTCGTCTCCCTGGTGGGGATTTTTCATTTTTTTGTGCCTAGCATACCCTTATATAATCTTTTGGAGTGACCCCCCCCCCGGCATGTCCTAAAGCACCACAATTTTATTTGCCTTATTTTGGCAGTTTTAAACAGGAGAATTCGTAGCATTGGGTCTTATTCTGAATTAAAAATGGAATAACCACTATAATTACTGGTAGTTCACAGAATAACAATAAATGTTAAGATCTTTGTGATTTTTTGGATTAATTGTGCTCTTAATTACCTACAGGCCTGCATGTATAAAGGATAGACATACGACTCTCTGCCAGAATACATCCTCAGAACAAAGCCAATTATTTAATATATATGGCTGTTTATTACTTAATTCTGTTTTAATAAATTGTTTATTTTTTAGGATGCTGTAGACTGTTTCTAAAGACTTTGAGATAAGACAGAACTTTTATTTTGAAGCATACTATCCTTTTTAAGAGTTATCAACACATTTGCAATGTGTGAAACATCAGATATTATAATAAGAACAACGTAACAACCAATCGCATACTTTGATACAACATAATCAAGGATTTTGTACCGCTACAGCCATATTATATTCAATATGCAGGAAGCATTTTATATGCCAGCACTAGCACTGTTTGATCCATATTCTGCATACACCGTATCTCAACGTACTCAACGTAATCAAATGCAACAAAATAGATATAAAGAAGAACGTAATGTTTCAAAGTTAAGAAGATTTCGGAGGTGCATGTGGTCTGGATTATTTCTGACAGCGCTTGTTGGTATTTTGTTTATTGTGCTTGGCGCTAAATATCTTGGAGATTCATTAACAGAAAAACATAATGCAACATTAATAGTTTACCTGTGTGGCACTGCAATAGGTAAGATTATTCTAGTATGACCCTTTCTAGTAAGCTTCTATCCTCATCAAAAACAGGGAGGTTGAAAAAAGAGTTACGCTGTTCCACTTGCATTCAATGCATTGTAAAATGTCACTTTTTCTTTAAAAACTTACTTAATTTTAACATTGCTGTCTACATTCATTTTGTAGATAGTTGACATAAAATTATGTTCAAGGACAATATACTAGCTTTCATGAATGGACTGTTCTGTCCTCTAAAACCCTCTAAAAGTGAAATTGTGTGGAATCCACATGACTTGTGAGACTGCCTTGAGGTGTACTACATATAATGAATTGAACTAACAGTAGGAGTTCAAAGAATTTTTTTTCTTTTCATATAAAGGATTACATTGTTTGCAGTTACAGGTGGTGCAATGGTGCTGTGCAGTATTATTATAAGTGGATTATATATGTGGGGTTGCAAGAAAAAAGAAACAGATACAGGTAATATGTAAGGGATGTATCGAAAAAAAAAACAACGTATAAGGACTAACAAAGGCAATTTTTCATTCCCAATCACCTACACATTTTTAAATAATATTTAAAATAATAAGAAGTTACAACAATAATGTGATTAGTATGATAAAAAACGTTTGGGGATCAAGGAATGCAATTTTTATATCCAATCCACTAAATAATAATAATAATAGAAAACAAGATAAAAAACTGTATTTTTTGACCCTAAAGACTAAACAAGGGTGGGCAGTAGCATATAAAGACTAATAAGAATTATAGTAATTGTTTCATTTATTTCTTATTGATTCTGCTACTCAGGTGTAAACATCTTTTTTCTGCAGTTTTGTATTCAATGTTGGGGTAAGGTCATGAAACGTAAAATATTCCAATGTTGAAAACACTTCTGCAAACACAATTACTCAACAGTGTTTCCCGCATTATACTCTTTAGTTTTATTTTCAGAAAGTAACAACACATCGAATCAAGACACATCATCAAACATAGCAACAGACTTAAACAGAAGAGTTGAAAGTCCTCCTCCCTATGCAGTGAGTGCAGTCGTTGAAACAACTGACATAGGCAGTGGAACCAATTATCGTTGTCCAACTTTAAGAGCGGACACAGAATCTGGTCTTGTATTACCTCCAGCATACAGCAAAGAACCACCACAATATTCATTATTGGATCAAAATATAGGAGATACTTTAACCACAACTTCAGTGGTTTCCACAAAAGACTGAGAAAGCAGTGGAAAAGATTACTTTAATTTACAACTTTGCAAAATAAGGGAGCTGCATTTTTACTGAACACATACATACCCTTTGAAAAAAGAGGTTAGCGCAGTCAAGGTTTTGGAGAACACTAAAATTTTAGTTGCTCTTAAACAAGAAAGAGAAATTCTCCCTTGTAATATCATGTATACTTGTAAAAACAAGAGTTGAACAGGAATTTAAATACCTCTAAACTGTAAATAGTCGGTATTCACTTGGATCATAAATTCACTATAAACATCTCTGCAAACACCATGAAATACCCAATCTTGTACAAACCTGTAATAAAGTGATAATTGCTTAAGTTACTTAAAATTAAACTGTAATAAAACTACCATCCTTCAAAACATTGATACATTTTAAAAATAATTATTTTATTTTTCTAACCTCTATGCCTATGTAAAGGCAAAGCAATTTTTAACATGCCCAAATTCTAAATCTCTGACCTTGAACCACAAGTAGCTAATCAAATCAAATTATCCAAATGCAAACCTCAAGCCCCTTTTTACCATCTCTGGAGCAAACGACCGTATATTTGAACTGTGTTTTCACCATTCACAATCACTGATTAAAATATACTAAGGCTGCAAAATGTTTAATGAGCACTCAACTGATGCTGACAAGGGATCAGTACAGTATGAACAGGTAGGTGGGATAACAAAGAAGTGAAAGCTAAGCAGACAACAAATTTCTTTACAGCAGTATCTTTAATTTTCATTATTCAATTTAAAAAATGACATGTTACTTTCAGAAACCAGTATTAGAATGTCAAAAAACAAAATATGATATCATTTTTATGTTAAGACTTACATTACATACGGAGCACAGGCACTTTTAAGCAGAGATAGCATCATGGGGTAGTGATCTGTGTTGGCTGCTTGTAAAGATTCATTGTATAAGTAAGTCAGCAGTTTTACACCCTAAAACAATAAAACATCATGAAACTACATTTTGTAATTGTCGGCTTTGACTAAAAATGTAACTAGTAAAGTCAGTTTGAAAAGTAATTTTATTTAAATGGTGTAAACGCTATGGCATTTGAGGTCAAAAGGCCATGTAAAGGTAAAATGTCAGGTTATTTGAAATTATGTAGGAACAACCCAAAAAGTTTGTATATATAACAATTAATTAATTTTGTTGATTTGTAAAATTATTATGGACACACACACATATACAAAATGTAATTAAAGATATGTATCTATTGTTTACAAAAAATTAATCATTAAAAACGATTAATTTTTAAATGCTATAAGTTAACATGCAAATTGAGATTCTGGATTCTACTAGCAGGATGCAATATCTTCCTTTAAATTTAAGTTTATAGTACCAGATGTTTCACATCAATTGCAAGTATGTTATTAGAACAGGTATCAAATTATAAAAAGCTTTCCAAATTAAAGATTATTTTTTCTTACAAATATAATTATTTTAAAATTATGTGCCTTAACAAAAAACTGCCAAAGGAAGTTTACGTACATTACAAAATCTACATCTATAAAAAATTTCAAATTCATACGACTAAAAGTAAACAACTGATTCCCATTCAAAAATTACAAACCCATTTTACAGACTCGATACCGTATAGAGCCTATTAGGCATGAAATAATCCTTGAATACCACAGATAAAACTGCATCAAATTTAAGGAAAATTCTGACCCTACACCACTAAAATGTAAGTTACCATATTATACTTACTGTTGGAAACATGCTATAAACTTTACCAGACTGGATTTCTTTGGCGGTTGAACAAAAACACAATTCAGCAAGGAAGCTATAAATAAAAAGGTCTTCAAGTGCAAAAACCTGGTTTAAGAAATTGTTGTTGTTTACTTCTTTAAAATGATAATCCATTTCAAATTTTAGTAATAGCACTATCAAGTCCCTATTTTTTACATAAGGGTTTTTAATAAGGAAAATATCACATAGTCAATCAGTTCAATGATCCATTAAGCTCATTCTTTACCTACAGTCGACAATTTTTAAGATTGTTATGATCCAGCAAACAGGATCTTTTTAGTATAATATTTAAAATTAGAAAAAAATAGACAATAATAATTCACTTTTTATAACAAGCCAACCTAGTACTTGAAAATTTAAAATCCATATCCATAATTGCAATTTTTTTTTCCGGTTCCTAACCTGATTGTATGCATGTATATACTACAATCGTATTTGAAAGAAACTCACCTCATTTGTCTCATCACCCGATTAAACATAAACTTTACTTCCATGATAGTATTATTCTGTGATACAGACAAGACACATGCTCGGAAATGTTGTAAGTACTTCCTTACTCCACCCGTAAAAGCTTGAAAAATCAAACCAGCTTGATACAACGAGTTCATCTGAGATGGGGCTGCAAATTCTGTTAATCTCCAATGGTTGCTGCCACATTCCATGCAGTCTTTGCAAAGGTTTGAAAGGCCCTCTGAAGTAAGGCCAGTAATATATGTGCCTTCTTTCATGAAAAATGCCTGCTTTTCCTACAATTTTAACTAAATTTATTATCAATGAAATACCCAGTCTAATTAACAGCTTTAATGCTAAAATACCAGCAAATGCTTTTTTAAAATTATATTGTTAAAACATTATTATACTGCTCAAATCAAAACTTTCTTCAGTTTAATATTTATGCTTGATTCTCAACAAACACAAGATCTAAGAGTTTGTTGAACTTTACAGCAGTGAGAGTAGAATTCATAAATTTAACAGTAGAGTTACATTAGTTCTGAAGCAAGTGCAGGAACGAAGTAGACGTACAAAAAAGTTTTGATATGAGTGGACAGTGGATTAGAAGACACTGGCAGATGACAGAAAAGGGCTGGTGTGTTTATGCAGTTTTACCTTACTAAAGCTAAATGTCTCTGAGGGCAACGCTAGCAACAAATTAAACATGTCTTGAACTAGCACTTTCATTGATATTTCACATGGAGAGATGTGTGGCATAGAAGGATCAATAAGTGAAAGGTTTCTTGCTTGAACGCGACTTATTTCATCAACAGCTCGTGGCCCTGCCTCTGTTAGGTAACGCTGCTCTGTATGACTTGTTTGACTACAAAGAAAATGGTTACGTTCGCTACAAATGGAAAAAAAATTTAATCTGGATTTTTTCTCTGATTTTTCTATAGTAAGAACATTTAAGGAATGTAAGTTGGCTTCGCAAACAAAACTGTCTATCTGATAATCGGGTTAAAAAGAAATAAAGTAAACTGTACTTTGGTATATTACTGTAATAATCCACTTTATAGTACACAAATTTAATAAAATATACTAACTGTCCACGCAGTTCCCATGTATAGTGTTTACTTGGCCTGAGTTTCAAGGCTTTATCCCATATATTTTCTTCTGTTTCTAAATCATCTAATAAAATAGAACCACTTGGAGTACTGCTGCAACTTCCGAAGCCTTCATCACCAGATAACTAAAAATCATACAGAATTTTAACTGTATCGCACTAAGCGTATGTTCACTCACTCCACATTGCAGGTGAACACAAAGATTAAGTAAAACAAAACTAGCATACGTTCATTTTAATGTTTTTAAGAAATATAAATCAAGTATTATCGATAGCAGATTTGAATATATTTACTGTTTGTGCCAAATGCATGTAAACACACATTGTCACTGCAAGACTACATTTAATATTATATAGATATATATTATGTTACACATAAATTACCACAGAAACAGTAAATTATAATTTTTGTCGCAATAAATTCATGATACATTACTAACACTTACATCTTCTCTTGGAAACTTTAATTCAGGTAATGCCCTGTGAAACAGGAAATACATATGAACAAGACAATATTAAAAGCTACACCCAAAGATATACAAAAAGTTTATAATAAGATGCTTCCAAAATGCTTCTAATAGCAGTTTCCCAGTAATTAAAAGTACTTTTTCAAACAAATTAAAGTAGGAAAGCATGGTATACTTGACCAGTACGTTTTAACATAATAAATCCATCCATGATCAAGATGCTATGAGATTGACATGTAACTTACTACCTATTAGACAGTGGCAATTTTATCTAGGTCAAGCTGGTGAGAATGGAAGCTAGACTCCATTGCTAAAAAAATTATAATTACTGTAAACTTCGATGTTTACCTTACACTTCCTATTTCTGGTAAATCAGGAATCTGTAGCCTCATGTTAACGTCTCCTGACCTATTCTGAACTAAAGCTCCAAACAGTGTCTGTCTTGTCTTTTTCTCATGACTATCTTTAACATATCTCTAAACAGGAAACAATTTTATTGAACAAAATAAGCGTTCACTGGCTACACATATTCCATTTAATATGCATAATTATATATAAAAAAATTCCTAGCATGTAGAACATTCTCAAAAGTGTAGATAAATATTTTTCGACTCAGTAAAGATAAAATTTTGCCATATATATTTAATATATTCTGTGTCTTCCTCAAAAAAATAAACATACCTTAACATTGAATAATCCACTACCCTTCAAATCTTTCCCTGGTATGGATGTAAATATCTGCAAAAAGACACATTGACTTTTAAGTTATCGTTTAGTTTATACAATATTTTAAGACACTTTTATACCTGATTGTTTTCATGCCAAAAATATCTTATTTATATGGACATAACAGGATGCTTAAGAAGCATTCTATTTGCCTAGGTGAATGGGAATTCCTTTTTGCTTATGCAATATATGGCTGCCTTCGGTCAATAAGGTCCTACATTCGATCACTGGCCACATCAGGTCACATTTATAAAAATAGTTGTAACTGAATAATTTTCATGAAATTTTTTACACAAAAACACACATGAATAAACATATTAAAAATTTGTGACATGCCTGGTTAATACACCTGTGCATTTCATGGCTGTACATTAAAGCTATCTGGCTCAAATTTAGGGAAAACGTGTTAATATTTAGGTTTAGCTTCATTAAAGTGGGATTTTTTGATACTTCTGTAAAGGGTAAAATTTAATGTCGGGTACTCAAGCTACAGTTAATGCAGTATTTTAACAAGAAACTAAAATCCGTGTTTCAGTATCCTTTATAGTCGTCTACATTGCTATACACATGTACAGCCATCAACTACTTTGAAAGGCAAAAGCTGTAGATTTAACACACCTTTGGGTCGATGCGATTGTATCTTGGATTATGAACAAGATCTTTAGCATGTACACCACGAGTGTGAAAAATATCACTGAAAAAACATAAATCAGTCATGAACTGTTAGTACATCTGATAGATATTTTTTGCCATCTACTGCGAAAGTTCTGTCCTTTGTAGCATGTTATAATACATAATATTGCTATGAAAACACAATTTCCAAATATAATCTGTTTTGAATCGGAAACACTTCTGCTTCAAATAGACTACCAGTTATATTTTATCAACAGATTCAGACATGTTTATAGCACCATCTGTTGCAACTTTATATAATTTCATGGAAAATATTTGGAACACAGACTCATACTGTATATGGTTTCTAACTTTACCTTGGGTACTGCATATAAGTGTTGCTAAACTGCTTTGTATATAATCGAGTGTCACCATAGTTCAAAGGACCATTTGGTAAAATATTAGAACTTTCCTGTAAAAGGTATGCTCTTACTACATAACTATGAAATAGTTTAATATTCAACTAATGGTGATTATGATCGCTTGTCAGGTTTAAAACCATATATTAAGACATCTAACACTTGATACAAAACAACTGCAAAAGATCAAAAATCCTTACAAATAACGAGCCAAATGATTCATATTACAGACTCAATTCTACCAATATGGTCTGTCAAATTAGTATATCTCAGAGCAATCTTCTGCTTTCAGATAAATTTAATTGACATCATACAGAATATTATTGATAATCCACCATAATCCAAAGTTAGTTGAAATGGGGATTTAAGCTTACAACATATGTGATCATGAATGTGATGGATAAAACTACCATCAGAGCTACATACTGGATCGCAGTAGACCTTAGGCAATATCTTGATTCCATGTCCTATTGGTAATGTATCTGTTATTGAACTACTATCACATAAACCAATCAGGAAAGTGAACACTGATGATAGCAGCTGCTTATCTGGAATACAGAGCAATGAGGTTGATATACTGACAAAGTCAGCTCGCGACAGACATACTATTTTGAGAAACATACTGGTAATTGATTAAAAATTAAAAGCTGTTTGAGCTGAAAGAAAACTTTGTGCTATATATGCGTAATGTAGTAAGTAGATACTCAATATGTTTTAATACTTTGAAACATAAAAAAATAACAAAAAACCAAGAACTATATATATTTTCATCAATTAACAGTTTAGACTCATGGTAAGGCTTTCTGCATATATATTACCTTGTAAATCATCTTTCAATTTCTTTACAAGACTTTCCAACTGATTAGCCTCATCAAAACGTCTCTGCAGTCTCATGTTGTACACATATGCTGAAATCTCCAAATCAGGATTCATTTTATTTTTCTTGTCTGATCTGAATTTCCTATTGAGAATACATCAAAATCATAACATAAAAAAATTAAAAGATGTTAGTAACTATACAATCTTATCAAGAAATTAGTAATTATGTGATTATATATATATTTATCATTGCAAGTCCTCACCTCAAATGTTAGCATTGTCAACGGACATTTGTTACTAAGTGGTGACCATCAGTTGATATTCATTCAACTCTGGTTTGACCATAATTAACAAACATTTCAACTTAGTTAACTAGAACAAAATATTTTTAAAACATCTTAATATTTACAAAGCGTTCAATATCACCATGGTGTCTTCATCAACGAACACCCTTAGTTTCACACAGATGGTTTATTATCAAACTTTAATCATGCTGGTAATTTATCCCTGCTAAAACGTTTGGAGTACATTTTAAATGAAATACTTTTACCAATAGGAACTACTGCTTACCTAAATCTCCCACTAGTGTTTTCAAACAGCACATCATACAAACGTTTACGCAACCTTCTTTTAACAAGATCTTTGGAGTAAGTTGGCTGCGTGTAACTTGCTGTGCTTACATTTCTTAGTTGTAATTCTACAATTTGGTTAAACAGGACAGTCAGGTCATCAGAGTATACTAATCCATTCGTTGAATCCATTATAATTATGTACCTGGAAAACAAAAATCTTCTAGATTTATAGCAGATAATTGTTTTTTCTAAGTTTACGGTTTTTAAGATAAGGGACTGATCAGAAATTATCACAGGGAAGTGAGTTTGTCATTCAGCAAGCTGTCTTTTGGCGAGATGTCC
>JAOXYB010063301.1:0-10468 GCA_028565635.1 Phoronis ovalis
TCATTGGCCCTCTGCTTAATCATGTGACTTACTCTTCTGTGTGTGATTGGCTGTTTAGTTTGGATATATATATGTTTTATAATGTAATAAAGCAGAAGTCTTCCATATATCCCGGTCATAACTGGTGGAGACTGAAATCTAGAATTTACAATTAAGATCCATTAAGCATGAATTAAAAATCAGATTCTTTGTCCAAAATGTCCTGGTTATTGTATTACTAGACGATTATCAATAAAACTGTGTTTAATTTCTAAAACTTGAGTTCACTTTAATTCATGTATGTGTAATTATAGCTTACCAAAACCAGCAAGAAATGCTTCAGCTGACATTTCGAAATTTCTGCCTATAAGCATTAGTCTAATCAACGATGATTTTCGGTAGGAATTAGTACTGATTCCAGTCACGCAGACCTAATTAGGGTGGAGATCCATTTCCTCGACGATCAGCATCTTCGGGACAATTTATGAGTTTGTTGAATTTTACGTATGTCTGTGGAGGTACATAGATAAAAACAATTTTTACGCTAATTTAATTGTGGGTACTTGCGCTGATTGGTAAAAAAATATTTTTTTTGATAATTCACCCATGAAATTTTCAATTCTCGTATCACCCCTTGATACTATTATATATAGTACGAGCCGCCTCGGACCCAGGAGCTATATTGATCATTTCTATGAGATTTTTTTGACATTTTTGCAGGATTTTTGACCATTTGGTGATACTGATCGAGTGTGAATGACAGAAGCGGAAATATATTTATTTCATTCATTCAGTTTCATATTTTTTTTCCGTTTTACATTTTTTTAGCACCACACAAGCCAACTGTCAAGTGTTATTAAGGATAGTCACAGGCTCCCGGCACAGGCTGGTGTGAAATGTATCGCTTTTTTCATTATCTCAATGACAGTGAATAATTTTATGATCTTACTTTCAAAACTTAAGAAAATTCGTACTGATTCTTTATTATATGTAGTTCTAGGTCCCGGGTTCTAGGTATTTTGCATTTGGTAGATGTTTCGAAGTCATCTGCTTCAAGTCATGCAGAGAATGTTGCTTTAATTTCTTTCTTCTGTTGAAGTAAACGCTTATGATAATGCAGTGTTAGACAGTTAGAGTAACATGTTTGTTCCAGAAACCAAACGCTTACTGTAAAAATAACCAGTGACTATACATACTCACAAATCTATTTATTTTAAAATGTTTCTCATAAATACCAGTGGATGAAGTGTAAAGTTTTAGACTTGCTAAGACATGTTACAGCTTTTTTGTTTAGGGAAGACACTGGGAAAGAAGGCCATATCTGCATAGTACGTTGAAACTGTGAAAGTATTGATGCGTTGTTGGGTGCATGTGGAAAATTAACAGTGAGAACATAACGATACTGTAATTATTAATAGGGAAGATGTTTCAAGATAAATCATGGAAGGATAATTAGTCTGAATTCTAGATGACAGACTGATGGTTCTTTTATTACATGTCATAGTTTGTTATTTTGTGTTAAAAATAGTAAAATTGCAAGCATGTGTAACATGGCAATTAAGTTCCCGGGGTAAGTTCTACATTGCCCGGGGGGGCAGTCAATATAAAGTGTGTACGCATTTTCCAACAAACAAAATTCCGCATGATAGGGTGTTTTTCGAACCGCCGTCGCGTAACGCGCTTGGGGTCTGTTTTGGCCAAAATCATGAAAAGGGGTGGTTTTTGGAGATGTGACACTTCGTTAGGGGTGTTTTTTCCCAAAGTCACTTCCTTAAGGGGTATTTTTTATAAAAAAACTCACTTCCTTCGGGGTGTATTTTTTGCATAATTTCACTTTGTTAGAGCCTTTTTTGAAAAGCCATGTTGGAACATGGGTACTCACTTTTATATTGACTGCCCCTCTGGGCTACATTCATTGTGCAACAGTATCTCCCAGTAGTAAGACGTGATTAAAATAGGCCAAATAAAATGTGCTTCACGGAACATTGGAGATTCTATTTGTTGTGTTATAATTTAGCTACTTCTGTTATTAGTTTGAACATTGCGTACTTTCAATGAATTTCAGTTGTTTAAGCAATAACGGTAGATAAGATACCGCAAGGATGTACATGTATTGTACTTATTATATTATATTAATATATAATAGACCGTCTGTAGCTACATGTATGCCTCCATTATTAATCTATACCAGTGTATCTTTATTAAAAAAATTTGTATTCTGCTGTTGGGTGCTTGGTGATTGACACAGATGTAACTGTTCTATAGATTGTATGGCAGTACTGGTAGGATCTGTTATCCATATAGTCTTTGTTTACTGTCTCCCTCGGGTAAGGCATACGTTTTTTATAGGACCAATGAAAGACCACCGTGTTCAGTATATAATATTACAATTATATTGGTGTTATTATAACAAATAAATGAAATATTCTATTGTATGCCTGTGAGTTTATTTGTTTCACTGTTATATACAATAGACTATTTGCTTGCACTTGGTGGAGACACCAGTCTCAGACCCAAGCATGTCGCATTATGTGAATGAACAATGACGTACTTCTGTGTGCACTCGCGCCGGCGATTCATCCACAAAACAGAAACTAAGAAATACCCTCCTTTTTGTGAGCATATCTGGTCAGTAAATAAACAACTACTTGATTTATTAATATTTTTTCGTAAAATTTTCATCGGTTAAAGCTTTTCTAAAGTCAGATTAAAAAATAACAAGTTTTGTGTATAACTAAACGATGCCGGTATTGAAAAGGTCTGGCTGTAGTGCCCTCAAGTGCATGCAAAGAGTTTATTGCCAGCAATATTAATATGGTTGCACTACACTAAATAGTTCCTTTGAAGGCACCGGCATAGCGAAATGTTTAAAAAAAAATCCTGGGTGCATACATGGTCTGGGTCTGGTTCCGTGCCGTCTAATAGGCGTTAATATGCACGTCATTAGACAGAGCACGAAGAGTTCTCGGAGATATAACTATTTTTGTCTTTGTTTACCTACCGATTTGCTCATTGGCCGGTGATCGATTAATACGCATGCACTATTTTCACTTCAGAATCAAGGTTCCGCACAGCGACCTTTAAAAAGATAGATGTAGCTCGAAATCCAATTGGTTTTGCTAGTAAAAATTGAAAAGTTTTAAAAACTAGAACAAACAAGGATAAAAAAATATCTAATCCCAGATGTCGGTGAGAGTTTGGTAATATTTGTATTTAATGTCGAATTATGTCAATTCCCCATTATAACGGACGGGAGGTGAATTAGTGGTGTACTCTCATATCAGTGTTATAGTTTATGATCAGACATGTGGTTTCATTGTCAGACACCAGGGTGGACATAACTAAAAATGAAAATAAAATTCTCACAAAAGTAAATGTATATCAAGTCACATTCTGAACTTATTGCATTATTTTTCAAATTTTGTTTTTGATAAAATATTGACAAAGTGATGAGGAGTCTGAAGTATTTGAAAATACTGCAATTTCTACCTTTTTTTCGTAAAATGCTTTTCAACTTGGTGTAGCCTCCCACCTAATACTATACCTGCAAACCAAGCATACATTCAATAGTAATGATGACAAATGTTCAAATTAAAAAAATATTTGTGAATGTTTAGAATGTTTTCAGTTGATAAGTCAAATAACCTACTATAATAATAAGCTCAATAATTTGCTGTGATAGAATTTTTTCCTGTTTTTTAAAGGCACATTCTATTTTGAACCTGTCTATGTCTAGTCTATACAAAAATAATTCCCTTTGTTTTATTTATTGCCAGCATTAATTTTGTTAATATAAATTGATTTACCCAATTAGTGATCAAATGGTTACCATGAAGCTGAAATCGTTGGAAAAGCTAATTCCTAACGTTATAACCTATTCTTGGTCAAAAAATGGCACAGTTAAAATTTCTACAACCTGATTGGCTAACTCGGGAAATATTCCCCGATATACCCGCCCCTTAGCGGATAAAGTTCAGTCCGACTTTATGGATAACACAACACAGAACAGGAGCTTTTAAAGTCAGAGTAATTAAACCTTTATTTATAGTAATTGAATGGTAGATTACATGTTTGCAGGAAATGGGAGGTTTATTAATTTCGTCCTTTGTCTTCTGAATAAGGGGAGCTGTAGCGATTCATTCACGAAAAATGGGTTCAGTTCCATTGATTTGGCAGCTTATACATTTTTAACAGTTCACACCAGGTTAACAGTCCCATTCTATGAGCCCCATATTTAACGATAGGCTTGGCTCTGTAAGCACAAGGTAGTGTGCAACACGGTGTGACAATGCACAGATGAGAACCTGTCAATTCCGGCGGAAAGTATACCTCAATGGTTACAAAGACTGTTCCATATATAGGACGATTGCATGAGTGACAATGTGCTGTAGGTAACTCTAAAAGATCTAAAAGAGCAATTGGTACCGGTAAATTGTTGCAATTTATAGGTAACTCCTCAGTATTATTTTTCTTTATCGTTGATCGTATTCGACGAAGACAGAAATCAATTAAAGGCAGGCTGTTATAGCCATCAGTTTCAGCATTATAAACTTGCCATACTTCTGCAGGTAAAACAATATGCCATTTTTCTTGAAAAGCATTGTACGAAAGTGTGCAGTGTTTGCCAGACTCGTCACAACTGTCCGATACTTTACGTTTTCCAAAACTGGAAAATAAAATAACAACAGTTACTGCAAATTTACAAAATTAAACAATTCTAATATTTACGATCACTCTGTTTATCTACCTAAACAAATTTTGTCAGTGAAAATTGCTGGACAGGGTAACTAAATGGATTAGTGCCCGGGGGGGCAGTAAATATGAAAGTGGGTACCCACGTTCCAACACGGCTTTTCATGATTTTAGCCAAGAAAACATGCCCTAAGCACGTAACACGCCGGTGGTTTAAAAAACATACCCTTTCACATGAAATTTTGTGGGAGCATGCGTACCCACTTTCATATTGACTGCCCCCCCCCCCCCCCCGTTAGTGCCATATTGAGACAAATGTATTTTTGCAATTTGAATCGTAAGTCTTCAGCTTTAAAGGAACTTATAACCCTACCTATTTTTTAAAATAAAACTAAGGGAACCGCAGATAGTTATGTAATCCTAATATAATACTAACAAAGAACCAAATGAGTGTTCAGTAGTGTGATTATAAGTATTCCTCCAGTCACGGAGGTCAGCTTAAAATTTATCCAAAAGAAATAGCAATGAAAATAGAATTTTTACAGCAATCTGCAATATAGTACATTTGCCAATTATTGTACGTTTCTACACATTTTTATTTTGTTCCAGATCACAAAAAAGAAACAGTATATTAGGCCATACCAAAAGGAAACCACTGCTTCAAATTTTGGAATGTTGCACTTTCAGTTTTTTAATAAACCTTGTTTAAAACTAAGCTAGTTACTGTTTAAAGAAAAATTTGTGAAAAATCCGCATTGCATTTTTTTCACACAAAATTTTTTTTTCTCAAGCTTTAACATTCATGCTATGTTATGGTGATATTTTTCGACTTATGTGTGTAATGCACAAAATTTAATTAATGCTTTATGACACCTCATAAAAATTATAAGGTACATCCTACAGCAAAATCCTGGGGATCCAAAGAGAAGCTAACTACGTTTTTAAGAAGTAAATGATATTTCCATTATTTGTTATGAACGAATTGTAAATACAGTAATAATCTTTGTATTATTAATAAATGTTTAAAAAAAGTTATTTTTTTTATTTGCTAAAAAAATTAAATCTCTGGTGCAATTTAAACATAGTCAAAAAACAAATTGTGGGAATATCAATTTCTTGCTAAAAATATAGTTAGCCCGAATTTTGATCTACTGGGTTTTCCCATAGGATGTATGTACCTAACGATTTTTGTAGGGTATAATCCAATGCTAATTAAATTTCAAACATTTTACACAATAGTTTGAAAATACCATTATGACATAGCTTGAATGTTAAAGCTTTATAACACATCTATTTTGAGTGAAAAAAAATGTAATGCGGACTTTTCCCAAATTTTTATTTAAACAGTGACGAGGGTCAAGCTTAGCCTTAATGGGCAAAACGTTTTAATTCTTTTCAAATCACATAAAATCAAAGAACACCATATACTTATGTAATCCATCTTTGGAATATGCGGGTGCTAATTTTGTTACATGCTTGATCTAAAAGTATTTTTAAAGAATTAATATTAAAACAAACGCTTCCAGAACTTTGGCAGAAACACACCCCTAGTTCCAAGACATATCACAACTGATAAAATAAATATGCTTTATAAACTTTTGCAACCAGTCACATTGATGAATGAAATAGAATTAGCTTGGATGTTGCTATACAGAAAATGTATAATGGAAATTAATTGTTAGTACAGAATGAAGAAAAACAAAAATGGATCAGCCAATAAATTGTTTTGTAACTGATCAAAATGTGAATTATTTTTCACAATATATGTTGTCCAACTCAAGGCAATAACTGGTAGTCATGTTTGTTAATGGGGTTTTAGAACAGCCTCTAAATGCGCTTTTCTATTCACAAACTGAAAAAAGTTCAGTTACTATAAGAAGTGCATTTGTGGAAAATTCATTCGCACTTCCAGACTCAAACAGAATTTAAAAATAAACATTCAAGGCGAAGTTTAGTTGGGCTAACCTAGAGTGGTCAGTTGGCAGTTTTGACTGGTTTCCATGCATTCTATAGAAATTAAAATACCTCAGCAAAATAATCACTCTAATGTGTACATCAAGTAAAATACCCATTGTGTGGTAAAAAAAAATATCCTAAATCTGTAACGCTTGTTAATGTGCCTTGTTTAAAAAAAAAATTAAATGCATTTTTGTTCAAAAGTAAGCAAACCAGACATTGATTTGAGTGGGAAGTTTTTATAAGCATGGTCAGAAAGAAAGTCAGTAATTATATGCATGCAAGTATTTGAAAAACATTTTGTCAATTGTTTTTTTTATTGATACCTTTTAGAAGAAAAAATTACATTTGTTTCTCCATTTGAACAGATGTTCCGACGGCGATCACTGTTCCTTATAAGATTAGAATATTACTCACTTCCTGTGTCCAATGGGAGGAGTGAGTTTCGAAGCAAGAGTTGTAACACTGCCTGGTACGTAGTTTAGAGTGTAGTTATTACCAAAATACAGTCGTCTTAAGGATTTCATGAAACCAATGTCTGAAAAAATCATTAGTATTTAAATGTCTGTTAACAGTAGATATCAAGGTGGTGGGTACCATATTCGGCACAACTTGCTGGATCTACAATCTTCTTGTCAAATTTTGAACAATTCAAAGAAAAGATAAAATAGCAAAAATCTACTTTTTTGGAAAGGTAGCAACTATAAAAATTTATCTTTCCTGTCTGACACATGATTATGTAATCAGATACGGGACCATTTCGGGCAAAAAAAATATTTTTTGAAAAGACACATTTCGTAAAAATTTAGCTCGAAAGTAGTTACTAAGCTGAAACTTTGCCAAAATTAGCTTCAAATAGAGATCTCTAAAACACAGATTTATATAAAATTTGCTTTAATTATTCAAAAATAATAACTGTTCAAAATTCAACAGCCACAAAAGTTACTTTTTTCCTGACACCGACATATTTACAACATAACATGTAAAAGCAGGGAAAAATTTAAAATCTGAGAAATGTTATTACAGATCCCTTTTAGCAGTAAATTAGTTTCAGCTTTGTACCTATAGATTAAGTATTGGACATACTTTTTTGAAGTTTAGAATTTAAAAAAAGGGAATTTTCACCCAAAAAGGCATCTGTGCTGCTTATATAATGATGTGAAAGACCTTCCCAAAAATGTATACTTTTACTAGTCTTTTATTTAACTATCAAAATTTAACCTAAAAGTACAAAGTGTGAATAAGTTACTCTAGTGGGACTAGACACCTCTAAAAGAAGTATTTGAGAATAATTAAATAACTTATAAAAAATTTGGTCATAGCAACCTTATAATGAGCATCCTTCATATATTTTAAAAATATATATAAAAAATAATTTCTCTGTCAGTTTCATGATAAGACACTTCCAAAAATCTAGGCAACAACTTTAAAGTAAACTCAATCGGATGTATATATTATTTATCATACCAAAAGGCAAAAACAGAAGTTTATTGGCACAAGCAGATATTTCTTGAAGTCTTTGCAGTTTACAAATGTGTCGTGGCAGCCATTTAAGTAGGTTCTCATCAAGCATCAGAGTCACCAGATTTGAACAATTCCCGAGTTGACACGGTATCGTAGTTAACTTGTTACGCGACAGCTGAAGATGTTGCAAATTATCAAGACTTCCCATTTCTGTAATATAAAAATGTTTGCCAAGTGAATATGTGAAATCTGTGAAATATAATATAACCTGTTTCACTATTCAGGAAATTTTTTGTCATACTACTAGTAAAGTGTACCGCCAAGCTCGCAATTAAATGCCCATACCTAAAAAACACTAATTATTTTTATTAAATTTTCTTGTTAAACTGCTTTTGCTTTGTTAGTTCTAGGTATTCCCAATATCTGGCGTCCATTGACACTAATTATCACATACAAGGCGAGTGGCAACAAGCCAACTTTGGCCCGTTAAGGAGGGCAAGACACAACGATGCAAAAAAGGGGGATATATAGTCAAAATTACATATTTCTAAATTTACTCCTTTCTTATTTTTTTGTTATACTGATATCTGGTTACCCATATATAGTTAACAGAATCAACAGACATGTTTACTTACTCGAAATTATATAAAGTTCATTGGTCAACTTGGATAAATACTAAATGAAACGGTGCAAATAATTTCATACCATCTATATTTCTATAAACTGTATAAAACATTTATACTTTCTTGAAGACAGTTTGTCTAAAAAAATTTAACATGAATCTTTATTTGAGAAAAAACATGCGAAATATCATATTTTTTGTATTTATGTTTTACAATCAAAATTTCACATATTAGTCACTCCTTTTCCAATATAGTTAATGAAAAAAATTAATATTTAAATGATAAATTAAAAAATTGTAAATAAGAACTGCTGTATTTATATGTTTTACAATAAAAATTACATATTTCTATAATTCATCCTTTAATTGTTATTTTTTGTTATACTGCTATCTGGTAAGCATAGTTTCTTCTGATAGGCAGATAGTTAACACATTTGATAATCAACAAACATGTTTACTGACTTGTGATTATGTAAAGTTCATTGGTCAACTCTGGCCGAGCTTGGATAAATACTGAAGAAAACAGGTGCACATGCTTTGGCTATATCCCAGAGCTATCTCTGCGCACATACCAGAGCATAATGTCTAAGAGCCATACAGCTCTGATCATCATCCGATACAAATCGTTCAAACCATTTTATCTCATGGACACTTGTTTCCTGGATTCTGATTTAAGCTCTTACACCTGCTGATGTTCAAGGTCTTACTATATATATACTTCTTAATTATTAATTAAAATTAGTCTGATCCACAAATATTAAATCTGGTGTTGCTTTTTTATAAATATACAGTGTAACATTATGCATTAATAAAATAAGAAAATATTTAATAAAATAAAATGCTCAATTAAAAAATGTTAAAAAATATTTTTTTTGTTTTAATCATTATTGTAAACTAGGATATATAAAAGTTTTATATAACACTGTCAAAAAGCATCTAACAGTATCAAAAAAAATCATTTTAAACCTATGCCAGTACACAAATCATCAGTCTATGCAAAATATTTAGAAATAAACAGGAAAATGGTCTTCCTACAAAAGTTCAGTAAATTTCTGTTAAGTATCTATTGTAAAAAAAGGATTCTTTCATCAGTGCAAAAAGTAATTTAAAAATATATCAATAAAACTTAAAACAAATGTATCTTCAATGAATAATTATAAGTACCAACGGTGTATTTCTTAAAAAAATTTCCATTGATATTGTCCACAATGGGGTGCACACTTCCAGCATATTCTTACCACGAGTGTGTTTTTCGAAAATTATTTTTAATGGGATATGGTTTTTAAAAATATTTTATTTACCATGGCGTATATATTTAGAAAGTAATTTTCACTACAGATTAAGGTTTTCTTACCTGGGGCCTCACACTTTTTTGTCAAGTGTCTCATGGGCATTAATTATACAGTTAATTCAAACCTTAAAAAGGTGTTGGATTTTAGAAGGAAATTTATTTCCCAACACTTTCTTTCACCAGTGTTTGAGTCGCTGAATGTCCTTAGAGTCACTATCTATTAAATATGGTCTTAAGCATATTTTCAGGAACTGTTGAGTAGGTACATGGATTACTTATACATCACCAAGATCCATGTTGTTAATTTATTCTATTCTGACCAATGAGAAGTGCATTAAGATGCTAAAATGATAATATAATAGTGTGCATACTAGTAAATTGATACTGCTATTTAGAAATAAATAAATACAGGTTTGGGATATGATTGTTATAGTTTGTTTAAGGGTAGTAAGTTGTTTAGCATT
>JAOXYB010063334.1:0-10466 GCA_028565635.1 Phoronis ovalis
CGTCGACAATGCTAATGATGCTGATAATAATGAAACAATGATGACGATAATGATAACCCAGTGAATTAAACTTTTCGCTTTACTTACATTAGGGATCAGTTCTACTGCGCTAGGCATGTACCAGAAACTTCCTTCTTTGCCTTTAACATTTGCCATCAGTTTATCTTCCGGGAAATCAGAATCATCTCCTATTAAGTTTCTTAAGACCTCTTGGATAGATGTAAGATTGTTGCAAAAGGCGACAAAGTATGCGCCATCTTCTTTTGATATCCCAGTGTCAGATACACCATACGGAAGAGACTGACGATACAACTAAAACAGAAAAATGTGTTTCTATTTGCTTACCGATCAATTCAGAAAATATTTTTGGTCCCAACACTAGATCATGGCTGTTGAAGATATTTTGTTTATACATATATTGCGATAACACCGAAAGATATCGGAAGATTTAGTTTCGAACTAAATTTATGCTGGATTCATGCTAAAACGCATTTCATAAAACGAAGTATATGTTAAATAAAAATGTTTCATAATATGTGCATGTTTATTTAAATTCCAATCATTTTGAAGTTTTTTTATTGCTTAATATTGATGATTCTTCCTTTTATCTCTACCTTGACACAGTATAATATTTCCCAACCATGTCTAGAAACAAATGTATGTCTTTCAGTACGATAACTAGCAATTTATTTATACATTGTTGAGCTGGCTAAGCCCTTAGAAGTGACAAAAATAATTCGCGTATTGCATACCCCTGGGAGCATGAAAATACTAACCTTGTGAGGAATCGTTCCGTGATCGTTCAAGAAACGTGCTCTCTTGATATGGCTTCTGACGTCGTTCATCGGGATAACGCAACCATTAACTTTCCTTCCAATCATGTTCTCTTTTTCAGTAAGTGACATGTCTTGCAAAAGATTCCAATTGAATTCAAATTTTTGAGTGAAACCATAAGTGCCACCTAAATTTTCAAAAACATATGTATTGTAAAAAATATTGATTTAAAAAACTTTATTCAAGTGCGTTTTCCAACTATGAGTGATGAGTTAAAATTTAGGGGTTATAGAAAATCAGATTCTTACAAAATAAACACAGAAAATCAGATTCTTACAAAATAAACACATGGATTTTTTGATTAGTTTTTTATGTATTTTAGCAAATGAAATGTACTGGTATAGCAGAGGTTAGACAGCCTTGGTGTGCACTAAAAATCTCTTCAACAAAGTAACAATCAGATAAAGAACTCCCGTGATGAACTGGAAGAAAGTGTAGTATGAAGAAAATGAATATTAAAAACCAAAAAGCCCCTTCTTCTTAAAAATCTACGCTAATGATACCCTTGTGATTAAGCTTGGCTGCAGTGCTTTGTCAAACCAATGTTACAAACAATAGAATTAGTTTAGAGTTTACTTTATAATAATATATACACTAATTATACCCTTCTAATTACGTTCTGGCTGCAGTGCTTTGTCAAACCAATGCTAGAAGCAATATAACTGGTTTAGAGTTTACTTTATAATGGTATAAACAACATCATATAGGGAACATAAGTTTCATATACCTAGGGCGCCGTTCCGACCCTTCTTTGTTTGAGGTCCAGTAAGTATGTATTTTTCCAAAGCTTCCACGTCAAACGTATTCTCTAAACCATCTTGAAATCTGCCTTCAATAACACGGGAGGTTTTACACGAGGACGGCAAAACCTATAGAATATATATGAAAGAGAGACTTAAAAACTTGAGCTCGCTAGTATCGTATTTGCGTCTTTCCACAAATGTAGATTATTCTCCGAAAAGTACCAACCCTTATCTATTTCCATATTGCAACTGAAATATATTATCAATCTAATTTTCACTTTTTTATCTCTGAATATACCATAACACATCATCACAGTGCAAGCTAGATTAGTATGTGGAAAACAAAGAAAATTAAATATTGTTAATAATATGTGTATTCTTTCAAAAGTGCATACACTTGTATCAAAGTAAGAAACACGTTCAGTAGTCGCCAACCAAGACCTTGGAACTCAAAGGCATCCAGCTGCAGACAAATTAGTTACAATAAGTTACACTTCATGGAAAGTAAGAAGACAAGATATACATATTTTTTTTAGAGTTTTAGATATCCTAGCGAGAAGGGACAAGCTGTATTATTCCAGTAATTTCTCGGTTTTCGAAGGAGGAAATAGGCTTAGTCAATTAATAAACGGAAATATGCAGCATCTTTAGTCGTCGACAATTTTTCGATGATTGTGCCCGTACCTGAACTCTAGGGTTGGTCTCTTTTGCTTTGTTTACAAAATCTGGATCATCTTCTCCGCCATTATCTGCCACCTTGAGGAGACATATAAAACAACAGTCCGTTTGTCCCTTTTGATTTAATGGGTTTTTATTATTTATGTACATGCATGTTAGCGAGTAAGCGTGGTTAAAAAAACTAAGACATAAACCTTAATAACGGAATAGGACCATATATTCCAAGCGAACTTCATAACTGTGGGACCTAAGATCTATACTAAATTAATATTTATTTTCCCGTGAAAAAAGGGAGGATTTTCCAAGTAACAACGACCAAAGGCTCCCCATTTGACTTTCTAACAATACACATTCTCGCATAAAGTACCTACAGTACTGTGGATCGCATGTTTCGTATTTAAGGGCTTTATAAAAGTTGGATATTTTATCAATAACAGGATTCCACAAAATTTATGAAAATTGCGCAAAACTGTTGAAACGTTCATGGCTTCATTTACATAATTGCAATACTGCAGATATTTATTTAAACATAACTGTCTTTTTTTAGTTCTGTGCTTAGTAGACGGCATTTCATTATTTGCAATGTTTTCTAACAAATTGGAATCAAGGCTAATTATTAGTTTATTTCTGGTGTATTACAGTTCGTTATAATCGCTTTTATTTATTCATTTATCCACTGATGAAAGTAGTAAATAAACAATGTTGGCGGTACAAAAATTGATATTTTTTTCTCCCAGAAACTGCCGACTATTCAATTCAATTCCATGTTTCAAGTAATTGAGTTATTTTTAACAAAAATATGATTTACTTACATCAACGGAATTCGTCTTTTGGATTTTTGATAGATATATGTCTTCCATCTTGTCGTACAATTTCTCAAGATTATCACTGCTATCGGATTTCAGGTAGAAGAATAAATCAGTGTTACCACCATTAACAAACTTTGAAGAACCAGGTAAAAGTTGATCCCCTGGTGGGCGTCTATCCAGTGTATAATCGTTGCTTGGTGACCTGGTTACAAGATATAAACTATTAAAGTGGCTGGACATAGAACTGACAGAAATCGTTGCAAATTACTGTATGCGGAGGAGGTATAATTATTTTCCAGTCAAATCAATACAAAAGGAAAACCTATTACATTTTCAATTAAATTCTGTATTTACAGTTAAGTAGTCATGCCAACAAATCGTAATACTTCCCAATTTTCAAAAGGTTGATACATAATTATTAATTATTACATGTGGCTTACCATTTGTCCCATAATTCTGGTTTGACTCCAACGGTAAATCTTGTTCTGCTGTTTTCTGTATCTAAGCTTAAACTGTATTTGATCAGTTTTTGCACCTGTAACGGAAAATCAATTATCATCGAGCCACTGGCCAAAATGTATCTAATATTTATTTATTCGAAAACGCTAATAGTCTATTGGACTGTTTAAAAATAAAAGAACAAACACTCTGAGGGAAACATATACTGTATGATTATCACACATCTGTAAAGCATGTTTGCAGAAAAGTTGTTGCAACATTATAAGAAGAGGCTTCATAACAAGTATAGTATATCTGCAAGCATAATATTCATCTTCTGGATCACAAAGACATTCTGTGCCAACGTCATACCAACAAAGGTTTTTATCAGTTTTCAAAGTTATAAGTAATATGACGTGGTTACTTACAGCGTCAATGAATGCTCCTTTTGTATCTATCTTTTTTTCGGCATCTCCACGAAGGTCAACTGTGATGAACTTGCCGAACTCGGGTTTGAAGAAGAATAACCCAGGCTGACTCTGTTTCATGGCTTCTCCGGGGGCAATCTCACCATCTTGTTTTGAGCTCTGTATGATATAAAAGCTTTTGTCATTTACATGTATTAGGCGTGAGTAGAACATGTTAAGGTCCTTGTAGTATGCGCGAATATGAGAAAAAACTTTTGCCGTGAAAGCGTGGAATTAACAACTGATAAATCTTTTTGTTGCCTGTGTCAAAACACTAAACAGAAAGTCAATAATGGCATTTTTCGGCAGAATCAGAAACTTATTCCCCTTGAATAAGACTAAACACCAGAAATCAAGGATATTTACTTCCCGATGTGTTTCTTATTGTGAATCAGTGAAATACATGTTTTATTAATATCTGCAGAAGAAATATATGTTTAAATGCATTAAAACTCTGCACAGAGTAGGGCTATTAAATATGGGACTAGTAAGTAAAACAATACAGCAAAGGGTAAAACATTCTGATTGTAAAATAATTGGTGCCTTGAATTGTTTTCTTTTTAGGCAGAGTTATGATTACCATATTCTATTGCCTTCACCCCTTGTAATATATATTTAAAAAAGAAACAAATTAAAAGTTAATATTTTTCTGTGCACAAATATCTGGAACCCTACAAACATTGTGTGACGAAAAGCTAGATGTGAGAATAGGCTATATGTTTTTTTACTGATACCAGCTGGGGTCAAAATATGAGCTTCACTAAAAAATTGGGGTTATAACGGGGTACTTCCAAAACAGGACCTTTCCCAAAAACGGCACATACAAAATTTTGAAATTTGAAATTCGTTTAGGTATTACATCGGTCACGCTGACAAAAGGTATTCCAACATACTTTCGACAAAGACGTAAAACAGCATATGGTTTACCGGGTGACACGAAAGTTTGAGATGTACTTTCTTTAGCAAATTTATGTAATTTGGCATCAGACAATTAACCAATAGCAAGCCTTGAATTGTATTGTATTTTAATTTAATGAAAATTTCTCCTTTTTCTTCAGTTTTCTTTACGTGTGACCATGTTGATTGCCTTTATTGAAAAGGAGTGTTTTTTCGCACAAAATAATAAAAAAGGCCTTTTTGGAAAAAAAAACCTGTAAAGGGTGAGCTTTCGATTTGCTGTGTCCGGTTTCTTAAAACTCTCACCAGGTGGTCTGTGATCAGACATAAGAAAAAATTATCGCATGGTCATATAAGCAGGGAATATCAAGCGTGGGTTTCGATCGGATTTAATTATCTTGAATTGATTTGTGACTGGATAAAATTTGATCGGAGTGTCAGTCAATATATTAAAATATTTATTAATATTGAAATAGATTGGAAACTTAAATGCGTTCTTTTACCCTATGCTTATCGAAGAATTACATATCGTTACCGACATTTTATGTTTGCAATACGTTTCGTAATAATACAAACTTTTGCGTAAATGCCATTTACTATTATATAGAAATAGGCTGCAAGCACAATTTTGCGAGAATTTTTGTTGATTACCATGTCACTGAAGTCCTGTGGAAGTTCATCTTTTGGTAATTTAAAGTTTTGAGTATTAATGAAAATGTTCTAAACATTTTAGTAGTTATATTATATATAAAAATAAGCGTATGTCTCAGGTTTACCCAAGCCACAAGATATTTCAATCTGCAAATTCATTTATTAATTGTTCACACTCGGATGATTTTTTGTGAAATTCGTCGTTCAGTAGTAGGAGCAGGTTGTTGTTCTCATGCGGTGACCTGATATGACTGGGTATGCGGCAATTGAGTTGCAACCTACTGTAACGTTTGCAAAAATGACTCAACAATGCGGCATTCATTGTAACAATGAATGTTGTAACAATTGTAACAATGTTATTATGGACCGTTCTGGGGCTAAGAGTAACCATTCGTGTATTTATATATATATATTACAGACATATCTCCGGGCTATAAGACTGACAATTTTGAACAAGCAAAAAAACAGGTTTCTCAACACGAAGATTTGGATTCTTAGCATGACTTATTGCGCAATATAGATTCTTAGAATGACTTATTGTGCAATATAGATTCTTAGCATGACTTATTGTGCAATATAGATTCTTAGCATGACTTATTGTGCAATATAGATTCTTAGCATGACTTATTGCGCAATATAGATTCTAAGCGAGACCAGGATTAAAAAGCATACATATTTTAGTCAAAATTGTTTATTTTCCCACCCTAAACGCATATAACTCGCTTACACGCCTGGTCCTCAAATAAGCATCATTTTCACACGTTTTCAGCAACAAGCGTGATTAGTCACATTTTACATGAGTGTCCCCGGCGTCCGTACACATAGGCTGTGATAAGTACGTGATACCTGGGGTCATGTATCAACATCTTTACTATAGCCCCAGACGCTGAGTTAAAAAAAAATGAACCTAGATAAGTGGGGCCTGATTTATCTCTATTTCTTTGCTATAAACCATCATTATAAAATCATGTTATCAAGAATTGAGTTCCAGTAGTCTTTTAAAATCATTAGCCCTAACCTAATATGTATTTAAAATTATTTCACTTGTTTATGTACTATCCGTCGAGATCAAGACAATTTAGACTGTCAGCACGTCCCAAGATGGGTCATGCAGGTGTTACAACTAAAATTGCTTTAGGGTAATAAAAGTAAGATTTATCCGGGAGAATATCACCTTATAAACTAATTTTATTTGTCGAACTTAAAGCAAATTAGCCCTTTGAGCTTATGATGCCGAAATGTTAGAAATGCAAGTAAAATCGGATGAAAATAAACATAGGTTTTGGGCTTCACCACGTTTTCCACATTGTATAATAACCCGAGGTTCAATATAGCCACTCCATGCCAGCTTTGATAGAGTTCCCGAAAAAGTATTATACATGCAGGTAGGGTATTCTGGAGACGAGTCATTAAGGCCTAATTACATAAAGACATGCTTTTCACTCGCAGAGTGTATTGCTTTCATTTTGTTACTATAAATAAACATTCCTCACATTTCAAGTGCAACAAACTCTTCCCTTTTAGAATTAAATTTTCATTAAAGGTAATTATTTCTACTTCAAGTACAAGGTGGTTACCCACATTTAGAAACTGGCCTAGTTCTTTCTTAATCTTGCAAACATGTAAAAGGCGTTTTGGTGTATTTAGTTTCATTTGCTAAACAGTGCTTGCCAAAATTATGTTGACAAAAACACAATCTATTATGTGCAGTACATCTACAGTTGGTATCAAAAGTACAAACTATCTGGCAATCCAGCGGACAGTAGAGCTAATGCGTATTCCATGAGCAGCTATTATAACTCATGTTAACTTTCTCAGATATAATGTTTTTAATGCAGTTGCATGTTTGTATTATTCTATTAGCAACAACCCTGTCTTAAAAATGCATTTATTTAAATTTTCGAACAGCCTCTGTTTGTAACATGTACACTGTATATCCCGGCCGAGACTAATTAGTAAGTAAGTATACGATAGCACTAACATTTACAGTTACATATCCGTAAAACTCCTGTGTACAAATAATGCATTAACTTATCCACATTGTATGTGTATACGTTTGGTGATCATACAGTATAATTAAGGTTATCGATTTGCGAAATACTGCGAGTGTCTGCCTTTTTAAAGACCTTTCTTGTTTATAAGATGTTAGTTATAGTTGCAAACGTAATATAATAATCTGCACTGAAAGTAGTTTTACATTTTAACAAGTAGAAACGTCACAGCACTTGTTGTACATTATGTTTTGACGTGGTATAGCCTCGGTATATCAGATATGCTTAAAAAGTAGTTCCAGGAACGTTGTAGAGAGACGGAAACGTTTAAATCATTGTGTTTTCTGATTTCATTTTAAGCTTAATAATAAAAACTGCAAGCTATTGGTACCTTCAAAAACTTTTAAAATAATTTGATTTTTGACATGATTAATAAACGAAAGGTATACGTACCTTAGGGCGACTTGGACTTGCCGACTCATTTTTCCTCTTTGGTGGCATGATTCCTGCAATGCGCGTTCACAGCAAACACCTCAGTTCACAACGAAGGTAATGCTATGAATAACGCGAGATGGCCAGACTGCCTTATTTGTTTATGCAACCCCAGGGATCCGGGATCATAAAAGCAAAGCTATGTGTACAGGAACAAAGGAACAATGCCGGGGACAATACGCCGAGTAAATCCTAAAGATTTTAAAAATTGGTTTCACCTCCCGACGTACCTTTACAGCAAGTACCTAAAGCAGAAGTGCTATCTTTAAAACATTAAATAGTTGGTATCTTAGAGATATTAATTTGATATCCCTATAAAAAAGTTCAATGATTATGCCCTCATTTTCCTCGCATTTTGTTCCTTTTGTAATCAATGAAGTAATCTGAAAGCCATAAAAATCCAGGTAAACTCAAGAGTTGCTGTACTGACTGGGACTAATAAAATTATAGTGTCTTAACTGCAGATCATAAATAAGACTTCGGGTTATAATTATAAAGAGTTTGTCGCCCCGAATCTTTATAATATAGGCAACTACATGTACTGATACCAAAAAGGCATTTCAGCAATTTTTTCTGTGATTGGGGGATCGTTCGTAGTCATATATACGTACACAGTAGTACAGGTACAACATTCAGCTGAGTTATAATTAGCTGGACATTCGATGTATTTTCATGCTGTCAAACTAAACTTTTTTCAAACCTAAAAGAGGTTAATCTCGTGATAATATTAAACCTGTTTTAATTACCAATTTTTTGTAATAAACATTGGCTAAACCCAGTATGTCAATAACTTCTAATCAATAGTAGGTCAACTACTTTACTGATCAAACAAACAACATTTCGTCTCATAACAGAGTTTGACGATTTTTGTCCGGGAGCAGACGGGTTAAGTACATAAAGTTTTCTAAGAAATGTTTTCAGAAATAACATGTTATCGCATTTTAATACCTGGCAATGGTTATTCAAATATTTAAAGAACAATGACCTGTTACCCGTATATAAATGCTATTGATACCCCAGATCAAGACCCCCGCTTTTGGTTGTGGCACAGACTCCTGGAATTACATCATACCGCCATATTGCAAATATTGTTTATGCATTTAAAAATGTCTTCATTGTAATATAAATCCAATGCTCGAAAAATTGTGTAGCTTGATGGCTTATTTACTTTTAGAAAATGCATCCACACTGAAGGATGTTAATTGATATTGATATATGTATACTTGTATATTTCTGCGCCTGCACTAAGCTATTGTAATGTCCCTGTTATTGTTCATATTATTTTTCATATAGCGTCTAGACTGAATTCATACGCGCGACTGCACTTGTTTTCTACTAATAACAATAAGATACAAGTGCAGTTCGCAAATGTAGATATAATAGAAATATAAACGGAATATTTCAAAATAAGTGCAAATGGTTAATTGTCAAAAAAAATATAGTCCTGGGAAATATAGCCTGTGCTTGTGCATAGACCATGTTGGGTCATGTTAACATTTAACGTTGTTTTCTCTTATGGAATTAAACATGTAAAATCCAATTTCGTTACATCAAGAATAGGAAATGCCTTCGAGAATGCAATTAATAAAAAAGTGTATTATAGAAAGTATGTAAGCGTTGTAAAGACCTATTAACAAACTCATTAAATATAAACGGCACGTATTCTTTTTCTTGCATTCTTTTTTAACATTTTAAAATTAATAATGCAGATAGCGCATAAGAAAAGTATCAAAATAAATGATCTCCTGTAAGCGAATTACTAACTTGATTAATTCCAATGCATATACACACAAAATCATTTTTTACAATCGAAATGCAATAATTATTACATTTTGCAATGAAATGACATACTGTTTCGTTACAAATGTAATCAAAACTAGAAACGCCTTTTAGCAAAGGCCAGGTTGCACACGCATAAATAGGTGGCTATCCAGACCTATTAGGATTATCCTGGACCCATGGATGTCCAAAGAACCTCTGGGTGACCTGTACCTCTTGTCGAAAGTTTCCTGAAATTTTGAGATTTTGATTGTTTGACCTCTGAATAATTTTTTGGGCCTCAAAATCAGCTAAGATAACCTCTAAATGGCCTTTTAACTTCATTTTTGAACTTTTCATCAAATTTCAGGAAATTAAATTTTTTGACCTTTTAACCTCAAAATGACCATATGACCCCTAAATTACCTGTAAATGATATAAAACCATCATTTTCGTAAAAGTTACATGCAATTTTAAGATTTTGACCTTCTGACCCCTGAATGACCTGTTGACCTCTAAGGCCAGCTATCTTACCCTAGGGATGACATATGTCAAATTATACGACTGTAGCACTACTCTGTCTTGATTTATACACTCTTGCTTACTAAAATTAGCCAAAAACATGCTAAACAATAAAAATCTGACCTTTTGACCCATAAAAGACCTCAAAAATCATCAAGGTGACCTTTAGGTCACCAGATATCTTCA
>JAOXYB010063345.1:0-10465 GCA_028565635.1 Phoronis ovalis
GATTAATTTTAGGTTTGTATCCGTAAAACGATTTTTGGAATTTGGTTTGTATCAGTCAGTTTGCGTAAAAATGGATTTCTACTCAAATACTTTAAACATTTGGATTGCTATACCCTAGCTTATATTTCACAAAATTTGGATTGCTACCGTACCACAAGGTAAAATTTTGGATTGCGTTGCACGGCACATCCCCGTAGTCAAAAATCCTTGAGTACCCCCCCCCCGGGATGCCGTGGCTCATGGGTGGGAACCTGGTCAAGATGATGACTCCATTTCCTACCAAGAGGACGACAACACTCCAGAATATATGAAGAGATTGATGTATAGTCACTGTACAGACTGAAGAAAATATTAATTCTGTGTCTATTGGCCAAATACATGCTGAAATGAAAATAGCTGATCAAACTGTGAAATTTCAACTTGATACTGGTTCTTCTGTTAACCTGATAAACAGACAGTATGTTAGAAAAGCTGTCGATGTCATCAATCTGTCCTCTAAAACATTGATGATGTACGTGGAATAAAACTCAGATGAAACCTATTGGAGAGTGCAAATTGATGCTATATGCATGAATACAAAGAATCAAAAACATTACTTGGTAAATTTTGTAATTGTTGATAAACAACTGCGCGATGACACCGCTTCTAGGGTCTAAAGCTATACAACACATGCAGTTAATTACAGTGAATACAGATAATTTTCATCAAGTAGCAACCATTATGGAATATGCAGAAGTGTTCAATGATGATGCATAACAGTGGTAAATGGTTTATAGTTTATACTTCTCTGACAGCCTAAATGTATAATGATATCTGATTGAGGGCAGGGCAGAATAAAGGTACAAAACAGTTGATCATAATAACACAATGATTTATTATTTTTTTACAGTAAAAACAAGGGAAATGCTGTACATGGTGCTAGCACAACTTCTCGACGCAGTATTATGATTGATAACACAAATAAGAGTAAGGCTACAACAATTGGCAACAGAACAACATTTGCGGGATCAAGAACAGTGTTATCATCTTCAAGTCGTAAAAATGTTGCTCCTGGATCCGAGAAGGGAGACAAAATTACTGTCAGTCATAGACCACCTGTGACTGTAAGTGTTTCATTTTCTATAAAGGAAGTGCGACTAATTTATGCATTTTATTTTTTGTGAATAAAATCACTTTTTTGCATTAAACAGTTGCAAAATATAAATGAATGCGCTGCTGACTTTTATTCTGTTAATACAGAACCAGAGCTGTCAATTAAGATTTTTCAGATTCTAGTAAATGCAATATTACATGTTTAACCGACATAAAAATACCTTTGTCAACTTATTGTCTTTTAAAAAAAAGAATTGGATGATGTCTCTAGCAGTAAAATTTTTAATATATCCTTTACAGGTAATTGATGACAATGGCATGGATGTGACCCCCCAGCCATTACTACACCTGGATCCTCAGTATGTCAGAAAGAACCAGAGTAACATACTAGGAGAAAGCACTGCTGGAACTGTAAGTTAAACAAACGTTCATACTTTTATAGTATTATAAGTTTTATTTTGAGACAGTACATATTTCACATACAATCTAGCTACTACGTACTACATTGATTTTTTTTACTAGAAATGTTGCTTTACAAATGGTACTACAATTCCGGCAAATGAATAAGTATTACCACTATCACAATATTCTATCATTATGTACCCTACTTTCAGAATTGTTTCCCCTCTTCTGTCACTTCTTCCTTAATTCTGGCAATTCAAATGAAACCTAGTTATCCTGTATCAGAGATTGAGTAACAGTAAAAATGTGATTGTTTGCATATTAACACATGTTATTCTGGATTATGTTGTGATACTTTGATGCTGTCTAGTTTATGAAAGTGTAAACATTAAATTTTCTGTATTAATTTGCAAACATCACTGGTTTGTATGGCAGAGGTATGATTTTTAACATTAACTCCCTGGTCTAAGAACATTTATTAATCATCCCAATATATAAACAGGAAAACAACTGGGAAAATAGCTTGTATAAAAATATTTTAAGCATCATTTAAGTGAGTTGCTAAAAGAAAATTTTTGTTAAAGTAGTACTGTTGCTTTTTGTGTCTTTTTAGCCTCGTAGTTACTCACTGGACACCTCAGACACTGTGTTAGTATGAAAAGTAACAATTCATACCCATGGTCATATTGTTGGTGTTCAGGGTGATTAGTTTCTGTGGTGTTTACATATTTGAATATAATTCTATATTTTATTTATTTTGTAGCCGACAGACTTACAGTCTGTAGCTTCTTTCTATCAGACGGGAACTGTAACAGCTAGCACCTTTGGTGGTGGACCATTTACCAGGTTTACTTGTGTTTTCATTTCTGACTAAAAAAACATAATGCAACAATATTTACAAATGTACATTGCATATTGTTAGACCTTAGGCTAAGCATGGATTATAAAAAAAACAATGCAGCATTCATGCAATCGAAGAACACTGAGTCATTCTGACAAACGCTAGTGCACTCTTTTTTTCCATTTTTTTATTAAGAGGTAAAAAACAACAAAAATGAAAATTGCAACAAAAAAAATTAAGCTCATTCTTTTTAAAATGTTTAATCTGTTTTTTAATGTGTTACTGTATTTATTGTTTAGTTTATAATAAGAACAATATAATTTTGATTTTGAGAGTCACTTGCTTTTGATTTCGTGAGGCCAGCAACAGTAGATACATAGGTTTGCATTTGTTACTTAAACATGTGAAAAAGTTTATTTTTAAATAAATTACAAGACATGCAATGATGTTATAATGATTGATTACCAATTTTGTTTCAGTCTTTTAAATGCTTTTTAAGAAGATTTGCAACCTTTTTATGCTTCAAATTTGCTTATATTCTGAATCTTTGTTATAGGTCAGTTTTCAGTCAGTCAACTTCAGAGAGAGACACAGAATCCATTACTGATGACTTTGTTGAGCAGGCACACGCAGATTTGACTTCATGGGCTGGTCAGTGTTATAAGAGTACTGAAAGAAATTAAATAAAAATATTCAGTCATCTTATGACTTTTCTAAAAACTTTAAAATTAATGATATCGTAGATTGATATTTTCAAATTCACATATGGCCACACCAAAAACTTAAGATAAGTTGTTTAATGGATGAAAGCCCACAATAACTGATTAGGTAGGGCAAAATCCCTTGAAAACTGAGTAGTATATTTTGGACTTCAAGTTATATAACATGGAGGATATAGTATTATTTTAAGATAAAAAATTTTAAAATTAGTTTTTACACTGTCACTTTCCTGTTGTGTTCTAGATATCCGTCATCAGCGTGAGGATGCTCCGGAACAAATATCTGAGGAAGATTTGGAACGTATTGTAGATATCAGCCTGGAAGAAACTGACACTATATGGCTGCTGGATCTTCCAACTGTATGTGTCTCGTCAGAGAGCGACGATGCACAGGCAATCAAAGAACGGAGCGAAAAGTATAAAGAGGTATTAAATCTTAGTGCAAGGAAAACATTAATAAATAGTTTCTAGCTACCACACTGTTGAAGCACAAGTGGAGCATAATGATGAACGATCGGTGCGGATTTCTGTTTCCTATGTACTGTGTAATATAACACCAGACATCATTCAGATAATTATTTGTGCCCTCATATTCCTCAGTACTGTTCAACCTGAGATCTTTTTGAGGGTTGGTCATTTAGTAACAATGTTCTGCATTGTATTTTGTGTTTTCAGCTGTGCAAGAGCCGAGCTGGTAATGACATGTATGCTGATAGAGGAATGAACACATACAATGATCCACCTAAGTTAAAATTTGTTCAAACTACTAAAATTTTACACAATGTAAGTTTTTCCAGAAAAGTTCTGCAATAGCCGCTGTTTTTTTATTAGGATTTTAATGTTGGAAAATGATTTAAGCTTCTGATATATATAATACTAATGAAGGTGGTTTGTTCTCAGTTTATTCATTTTAATTTATTTTTTTTGAAACAATGAATTACCTCATCCATCAGTATTAATTATAGCATTGTTGTGTTTATCAGTATAATCACAATCACACAATCCCAGAACCATATATAATTGCTAAAGATTTTCGGTACTTTAAGAAGTCTCTTGTTTCCTAATTGTTAAGTAGACAAAAAATAGTTAGAAATTATAATCCCCAATCTTGTATTATAATATTCGTGTCTTTACTTTTTAAGGAAGTTGGAGTTATGGCCACTAACTGGGACATGTACGATACATTTGAGCTTGCAAAAAAAATCGAAGAACAATGTATGTACTTATAAGATTGTTACAAGCTAAGAAACTATGACTTGCCGCAAAGTCTTAATAAGCTCTTGAATCTAAAAACAATTTATATCTGAATCTCCAAATTATTAGAAGTGTTTAGTGTTTGAGGGCCAGAATAACTGAACTATTAGAAATTATAAAACTCTTACTAGTACACAAACAACAGAGCTGGACCTGGACATTACTGAAATTTGCCCTTGATGCACATTTTGTAAAAAAGAAAAAAAAAATGAGTAAGAAAAAAATATCATATTCATTAACTTCAGAAACAGATACTTAGGGACATCATTTGTTAGTCATTAATTGGTGATTTTTCTAATAAAGATTACAGAAAAATCGATTTTTATAAAAGAACAATATCAGACTTAACAGAAATTTTCTGTTCAGTACTGACTGCAGTATTTAACAACAGGCATCTGTGATTAGTTTTAATAAACACATGTTTAAAATTACACCTATTCAGTTACTATTTAATCATTAACTAATAATCGTTGTTTAGTACAAGCAGAAGCTGAAGCAAGGAACGCAGCTGCTGGGTCTAACAGCAGCGAAGAAGATACTAAACAGTCATCAAATATAATTAGAATCACTGATAGTACAGTAGCTTTACTCAAAAATCAACCTACTACATCTGAAAAATCTACAAGCGAAGTTGTGCAGACAAGCACTGTAACCTCAGGTATATGTTAGTTGTATTTATATTTTATTGATTTCAAAGTTAATGCCTTACACTGAAGACTTCATAGTGCAGTTTGTAGTATCTTTTTGGTGAAAATGTGTTGTCACAGCATATAAAGACCCATAAGTGTATAGTCGCTTTTTGTGAAAAAATTTCAGAAACATAGCATTTTCTTTTTGTAGCAGCTATAACATTTTGTGTTAATGATTTTAGAAATTGTAAAAGATCTTGAAGTAACAAATTGGACACGGAGATTCTAACTGTACTTTTTGTGGAATATCTTTATCTTTTTGAATTTTCAAACTATTTCAAATAAGCACACTTTGTAGATGTACAATCAGGTGCTATCTGCTTAATTAATTTTAATTTATATTAATTTTGTAAATATATATCATTTATTAACAAATTGTTGATTTTTTTTGCAGACTCACGTGCCACAATGACTTCCTCAGTTGCTACTGACAGCAATGTGGCTATTAGAGATTTGGAGTCAGAGGAAGTTATAGATAGGGATGCTGAAATAATGAAGGTGATAATTCTCTGTTTTAAATATGTAAAGCTTTAAGTCTCCAAAAGTTCTTTTATCTTCGTCTAAGGATGGGTGCACAGAAAGAGTGAAATGGGAGTAACCGCTGCATGCATAATATATGCTTGGTGTTTACTGTTGCTGTATCTGCTCGAACACTTTAGACTTTTCAAACTTTTTGGTAATTGTTGTTGTAATTTTGTCCAATTTACATGTCAGTTGGATTTTGCTATGTAATTATTCTGCCCCGTCTTGAAGTTCAATGAAATAGAAATTAAAATGCAAATTTATTAAATTCAGAACCTGCAGAGAAAAGTATCAATTTGGATATTGTTTCCTTTCAGTCCAACAATCTTAAACGGGACCTTTTTGTGATGGAGAGAGTTGTGAACCTCAACACATATCAACCAAAGCAGGCATCTTACAGAGGTTTTACTGTTTTGTCAGGTACGGTAGTAATGTGGCAAAAAATACATGAATTAAATTAAAGCTGCCTGACTTGAAATTGCTCAAAATTAGCTTTTATTGTTGGAGCAGTCAAATTTTATACTTGGTACTAGGTAGATTAAATATCAGTTTTGCAGATACAGAATGATGATAAAAACTCACTGTACCTATGAATTTTCACACTACTGATGCAACAATCAAATGCTTGGCTAGATTTAATTGGTTTTGTACTTTGTGTTTGAAGTTTGCACATATTTTTTGTTAATCATCTTTGCATTGTGACTGAAAGAATATTTGAAAATAACAAGAATGAATATATGGTGGCGACATTATTGGATTCTGCCACCTAGGAGATGTCAACACAGAACTCGCATGAAATAGCATCTGTTGTGCATGACTTCAATTCTGCAAGTGTTAGATTATTGTCCTATTTGAGCTCATGAAGATCCATCTCCGAACAGTAGAGGCATTAACTATTTATGCCAACAATGTAGTGACGATAAGTTTGCTTACCTAAATACTTCAATTTTCAGAACAAGAACCAGATGATGAACAACAGCAGGAAGCTGCTCGTTCACTTATGTCAATTGGTCCAAGTTTAGATAGATTATGGGCATACACCTGTCCTTTGATAAAAGGTAGAAACGTCAGCTGTATGTCATGGAATAAAAAGAATCCTGTAAGTTATGGACTATTTGCAAGCACTAGTTTATGTTAGTGTTTTGTTCCCAATTGAACCCGGCCATAATTCTGAGAATTTTGAGAATAAATAATCTTGTATGCCTCTGTAAAATTGCCCAATTCATTTGCAAACATGGAATTGTGTGTTTGACTGCATCCATGACATCCTAGTGCACACAAATAGTGTACTCTTACATTTAGGAACCAAAGATTTAAATATGTGGTTTCTTCATATTATAATCTACAAGATGAAATGTAGCAACCCACTGTTTATTCTTTTGCATTCCTTTACTTTCAAGACATTTTCTGAAAGAACAATAATCTGCGTTAACCATGTGTTAAGTAAATTAAATATAAGATACTTTATTTTTAAACAATTTCCAGATCAAAATTGCTCAGCAATTCATTAGCCAGATGCTTTTAATTATTGCCCATTATATTAATTAAATTTGTATTGAAATTATATTGACCATCTTTTGACTGTCTGTATTCATTTGTCTGTTGCAGGATTTATTTGCTGTTGGCTATGGTCAGTTTGAATTCACTAATCAAAAACCTGGTATGGTGTGTTGTTGGTCACTCAAAAATCCAGAGGTACTATTTTTGTTATCTAATTGTATCAAGTCAGAGAGTAAGACTTTTTTTCTGTTACAATTATCGCTCCTCAGAAATTATAAGAATAAAAAATTTAACTAAATTTGGCTGAAACAAACCAACCTTTCCTATATCTTCCACATAAACTACACTTTAAGAAAAACTATGGGCCTATTAGCATGGAATCCAATGCTGTTTTAATTTGTTAACATGATCCCAGTAATTCTTGTGTATTATTTCAGTTTCCTGAAAGGATATATACAAGTGAAGCAGGAGTAACAGCTATGGATTTTTCAATAATTAATCCTAATTTACTTGCTGTAAGTACTACTAGAAAACCCGCTTGCTGCATTCACTTGTAAACATTAAAGTGTGCAATTCATTATGGGTGACCTAATAATGGCTATAGCAGCATCAATATAAATTCATTAGGAAATGTCATGCTGAGAAACAACGCCAGGACTGGAGTTACTCCAATGCTGACATTAACCTCCTGAAACCATACAAGAGTGTAACTGAATGCAGGTACACAGTTGGTGGCATTTATGTAGCTGGACAGACAGCGGCCATTATTTTATTAGACCTGGTATAGATTATACTCTGTAATAATATAAACAATTAAGACTGTATATACTGAGAAGCAGTCATCGTCACTGTGGAATAGCACTGTTAATGTAAATTATTTCAGAATGGTATTAAATTCAAATTAATAAGGAAGGTTTTGTATAATTTATTAGATACATTTGGCTGGTTACATTTTCTTTGTTATGAAAAGCAGGTCATGATTAAATTTACATTTTTGTCCATTTAGGTTGGACTGCATGATGGCACTGTTGCAGTGTATAATGTTAGAAATTCTGCGGATGAAGTTATGCTAGATAGCACGTGAGTTTTCTGAAAATGTTTCTTCTAAAACTGTCCACTTTAAATAACTTTTGACCCAGTCCTAGCCAAAATAAGAAGTAGAGGAGCACCCATGTGTAAGTAGCAAATACATAGGCTACTTATAGGCATACTAATAATTGTAAATAACTATTGACAATCACTGGAAGATACTGGTAAAAGAAAATTGGTCTTTCTCGACCCTTATGTTATTACATGGCACAAATTCAAATCCACTTGTGTCAATTACAAAAACATCTTTGCTCTTGTTCTCAGAAGTTTCTATTCACTCTGTACTAGATACATTGTATATATAATAGTATTATTATATTGAAATTAGTTCTGTTCCTGGAGAAAGGAAATTGTGGGGGTGAGTTCAAATACACAGTGCAGTGCAATTTATTATTTAATAAATTTCAAAGTTTTTAAATATTTCAAGCAACTTATTTTTCTGATTGAATTAAATTTAAAATTTTACTGGTAGAAACATACTACTGACTTATTATTTGCCATTGCACATTTGGTTTGCTTTTAAAAGTTAATATGAACTCTTGCATGTTTGAAAGGTGGACTTCTTTTTCACAAATGTTAAACAGCTTAAAGTTATCCATTGTCATATAAGAGAGAAAATTGTTCTTTTTAACAGTAAAAACATAATTTTACAGGGAATCTCTAGGAAAACATATTGGTCCAGTTTGGCAATTGAAATGGATCGAAAAGCCTGGTGCTAATGATGGAGATCGCCAGGAAGTCTTGATATCAGTTTCAACTGATGGACGTGTAACACAATGGTTGATCAGAAAAGGATTTGAATGCAGTGGTAAGTTTGATTTCCAATTAATCTGGAATTATTTCAATCAGTACTAAGTAGAAAACACGCTTGTGGAAATTCTTTATGCAGTCAAAAAATTCTTTTTGCAATGGATGTAGATCCATTTCTAGGAAATATTACCAATATATTTGACAAGCAATGCAATTTACATTGTAAGACTGGCCATGAAAAATGTATAGAAGAATGAATATTATATTAAATAAGTATAATTGTTTAGTATTATAGTGACACTTCTAACAGGTGATGTAAACTGGTAATATATACTTGTTCTCGCATATCTATCAAAATTTACAAAACATATTTAATTCATGTTTTATGTTTCAGTCCGAACAAGCGAAAAAAATTCTCTTGAATATTTTACATTTTTGTAACGAATTGGCCCCTGTTGTCTACTTCTAGATTTGATGAAACTGAAGAGAGTACAAATGAAACAGGCAGGTGGTGGGAAACGTGAAAAGAAAAGTGACGCTTTAATTTCAAGACTTGCTGGTGGAATATCTTTTGATTTTAATCACCGTGATTCCAATATGTAAGTTGAGTTAATATTATAAATAAATGTGGGAGTTCTGCACTAATGGCACACCAGAAAAAACATGAGAAATATAATCAAAAAAGAGACAAATTAAGTATCATTTTGTGAATGATTTAAAGCGCACACAGAACTGTGTCATTGTTCATTCACAAAATGCAACATGCTGTGAAGGTTTGGGTCCACAACTATTTGAGAACTTAAATTTTTGAGTCACTCAAATTTAAAAGTTTGATGAACTAATGTAAAATAATATAAATTGGAATTAAAAAATTTAGTATTTTGTAGTTTGATTCAATTTTGACTTTAACATACTCTAGCCTATTCAATCAAAACAGTTGCTTCAACTTTTTTTGCTTTATAGTTATATTGCTGGTACTGAAGAAGGCCACATACATAAATGTTCTTGTTCCTACAATGAGCAGTTTTTGGATACATATTCAGGACATGGGGTGAGTGCCTTGCATACTATTAATTTAGATGTGGTGCATTTATTTTGTAATTAGTTATGCAAGTTGCAAATGTTGAGTTGTTCATAAATTTAGTTTGCTTAACACAATTTTGTTGCAAGGTATTTAAGAGGTATATTACTTACATAAGAGCTCTCTGTAGAACATTGACTAAAACAGAATGTTACCTAAATGAAATATATTAGTCAGTTATCTTTTGATTGTGTTCTGTTCTATTATGGCTTCCAACTTCAAGTTGTATGTCATATAGTTGTTGCGTCAGTTTTACAATTCACACAATCCTTTGCATAGTTCTGTATCAACAATGCTTTTAGGATAGTTCATACAGGACCGAGCAAAGGATTGTGTGATATGATCATTTGTGCAGTTCAGTGCCAACACTGCTTTTTATGCCCATCACTATGTAATAGTGAATGGGCATATAGATAAAGCCTATGCGGCGTCGTTGTCGTTGTATGTAGCCTTTTCTTTGTGTTGCTATAACAGCTTCAGCTTTTGTCAGATTATCTTCGTATTTGGTACAGGGTAAGTACAGGTC
>JAOXYB010063367.1:0-10464 GCA_028565635.1 Phoronis ovalis
AAAATAACATTGTTGACGTCAATTTATCTTGAACTCCCCCATGTCAACAATTGTCAAACTTCTTCAAACCCCCTCCCTCTATTTTGTTGACATAATTAATGGACGGCCGCTTAACTACTACAATTAGGGATTATAGCCAGGATTTAATAACCCACATGGAATATTGAGAGATAATTGTACCAGCATTACAACCCTGTTGTTGGGATTATTTTAGAATGGAACTTCAATATCCAATATACAAGTTTTTTGGTGTCCTCAAGAAAGATAGTGCAAACTGTCGGATATTGACATCCGGCAACCCGTAGTTCAATCGAATATTGCAACGGGTCAAAGCGAGAATATACAGTATTTTCCGTACGGTTTCCCCATGCCTGGTCAAATGTGTTAATATGTCAGCAGTTCAGAAATGCGGTTTGCAATGTAACCTAGGTGTCCATATTATTTTAATTCAACATAGCTACAAAATAGCTATACATCAATGAGAACGGCACACTTTGGGAGAAAATGTTACTATTTTTATTATTTAAACAAATTAATATATTATAGCAAGACATATCATGTCTAATGCTCAAGACATCCCTAGGATTACATAATATTGTGATTTGCAGTCCTGATTTGCATCTGGGCAGTGTAATTTCTGAAGTAGTTCCATTAAAAGTTATATATGTACAGCAAAGTACCAGATACTATAAATGTCAGCTTCTTTTTTTTCTGAAATGGGTGCAACATGACATGCCCGCTCGGAAACAAACATGACCACATCAAATCATATTGGAAGTAATCCGGGTCAATATTATATCTAACTTGTCCTCTGACCTGTACTTACTCTATATATACGAAATAAGAAGCTGATCGGATAAAAGCTGAAGCTGTTATTGTGATGTACAATCTTGAGAACCAACATGGCCGCCAGATATCTCGGAAGAGATCCAGATTGAAATTATAACCCACCTTTACTTTGACCCGTATTTACCGACCATACATAAAGCTGATCAGATAAAAACTGATCAGAAGCAGTTACTTGAAGAAAAAGAAGTAACATGCACAACGAATAATGTTGAAAATTCGGATTGGCATTTGAGTTATTTCTCAAGGTCATTTTAAAATGTTACCTAGCACTACTGAATGGTCTAGTCAAAGTTTCGTCTCCTGAAATAGGCACAATTTCATGTACCCTCTCGGCAGCAAACATGGCTGCCAGTCAGCTGATCAGATAAACACTGAAGTTGTTGTTGTGACGTACAATCTTGAGAACCAACATGGCCGCCAAGTCAATCATCTTGGGAAGTGATCAAGGTCAAAATTATTACCGACCTGTGTTTACTCTGTACTGAATATAAAGATGATCGAATAAAAACTGAACCAGTTATTGTGAGACGAAGAAAATGTTATGCACAACAAAAATTGTCAAAGGTTCATACCGGGATTTAATATATTTCCTCAGGGTCATTTTAAAATGTAATGTAGCTTATTCTGCCCACTATCCAATGGCCTTCTTAGAACCACCTTTGAATCATTCATGCAGTGCTTCGTCTTTGCAGCTGCAGATGCAACGTAACCTGCCACCATTCGGCCATAGTGGAAATAATCAAGGTCAGAATTATAAGTGACCCGCATTTTGACCTGTGTTTACCGTGTAGTGAATATGTAAAAACTGAAGCAGTTATCACGAGACAAAGATAGTGTTACATACAATGGCAACAACGTCTTCATTACGACAGTATATGCAGTCCCTGTGGAATTCCGTAGAGAAAAAGTTAAAATTATGCATATTTTTTTTCCTTATTCTGCAACAGATATGACAAATTCTTTGAAGTTCCCCATATAAGCGATTTTTTGAAGTTCCAGACAAAAATAGCTTTTTTTGATGGAAAACATTCATTAATAACCAATCGAACTCACAGCAGCAAAACGGCTATTTACTGAAGTAATTAAAACACTTAATCTTACTCTAGGAAAATGGAGGCAAACAATTCTCAGAGAACATTTTTTAATGTAACAACACTTACTTGAGGTACGCGTTGCACATATGCTTTACACGTGCAAAGTCTTCCTTTATTAATTCATCCTGTATTTTCAACATCAGCTCACAATGAAGTTCTTCCATTTCCTCTTTACATTTACTTTCAACGTTTTCTGCACAGCCTTTAAGAGGGAATTACTAATTAAGTGTTACACAATTACTAATTTCTAACTTATGATTAGATGAAACATATTAATGAAAGTTGGAATTCAGCGATCCGGGTTTGGCAGCCTTCCGACCTTCTTTTGTGAAGGTTTCTTTTTATACAGGAATATTTTTACTACCCTTTTCCAGGCTTTTTTATATACCTGTAGCGGTAAATGACTCTTTCTTATCTGAAGCACACCTGAAAACTACCCCTTTTGCTCAAAATCATCAAAAAGGAGACCCTTTAGCACAGATCGAGCATACCCAACCACCTTATATATGGGGGTGCTAACCCCTGGTGACTATATGACCCGCGACTATGTGGATTGTCTTAAAATTTAGGATTGGAAATGATGATCTCCAAATTGAACTTGGTAGTCTTACACGGCCAAAAACTCTGATAGAACAACGGGGGTTTGGCATATTGTCTCAAGGCTGTGGAAGATGAGATGTGTCCTGACAACATACCCAAAATATAATCAAATAAGAAAAGACCTGTATGAGGCAGTACAGGTTGAAATATTCAATATTAAATATATGAGCAGCAAAGAAGCGCTTGTTGCTATCATGAGAGTTGTCACCGAGGATTCAATTTTGGCAGTTGCTACATATTTACCTGAAATGTTCAAAATAAGGTCCTCTCCCAGTATTCATCATAGTGCTCTTTACTATTTAAACCAGCAAGTGTGCTCTATATAAATATTCAATGGTCACTATTTTAATTTATTAGAACCTGTTCAGCATAAAGCGATCACGGTTTGATTCTTTTTGTAAGACATATGGTATTTTGAACCATTGAATTAGATACTAGATAGTTTTTCACGAAATCTGCTTTATTTTTGCATATTAACAGGATACACAGAAAGTACAATACAAAAAAATATAAGACAACCTTACCTTGACCATATCCGAGCAGCAACTCTCTAGGTGGACAGACCAATGCTGCATCAATCATTCCATCACCATCTGCATTATCACATGGAACTGTGTTCTCCTTGATTTCCTCTTCAAGGAACTCTTTAGGAAAGACATGATCAATGCCGGCCTTTACACAGTGTGGGCAAAGTAGGTGAACGTCGTAAGAAGTACCAGGCCAACTTTGTTGCAGCTTCTTCAGTAGTCTTCCATAGACTTGTAGAAGGTGTTGCCACATGTCGCGCCGATTGTTTCCTCGAACAGCAAGCAATAATTTTTGTCTTCCAGTATTTACAGGATATTTTTCACAAAGAAGTTTGACTGAACCTTGTTGTATAAGTGCACCAGTCTTCCATTCATAACTGCGGCTCCACCGGCGGTCAAAATCTTTGTGTAGAAATACTACAGACATTTCAAACAAGTTAACAGGAATTTTTGGCCAGAAGTCAAATGTTACATTCACTTGTTCCTGATCAACTCCACCCCATCGTTTAGGCACGTCATCGGGCTTTGAATTTCTCAAAAACCAAGGAAAAAGAAATCTCACAGATAGATCCTCTTCAAAGCCAGAACTAGATACTTCAAAACACAAATCGAACATTTTCAGTAATTCAATGAGAGTCATGTAACAATCTTCAGGAATGTTCAGTTTTTGCCACAAACAGAAGAGAAGTTTCTTTTCCAGAATCCCATTGTTCGTGAAGTCTTGTTTAGATTTAGCAAACGCTAGCTCACTGAACTCACTACTGAAGCTATCGTGAGAAAGGTCTTGGTCGATATCATGGGTAAACAAGGCTTTAAGTACTTCAGTAAGAAGTTTAATATCATGAAATATATAATCTTTAAGTAATGAATTATTGTAATACAAAATCTGACCAACATCTCGCATGTAAAGAACTTTTACTTTGATTTCTTCTTGCCTTGAGCTTTCCTGGTATATTTCCCTGTGAATGGCTTCAATTTCATCCCATGCTAAATACACTTTACTTCCTGTTTTCAGATCAGAATGAGCAACTCTGTCAACAAAGTTAAACCAAGATTCAGGGAGGACTACTTCATTTTTAACAGCCATTTCAACTATATGCCCTGTAAGCTCTTTAATGCCTTCAAACAATTTGCAACTGGTGATATAAATATCACTAGTAATTTTTAGGTTTAACGTTTTCTCCTCTTCCAAATGCTTGATTTGTTTATCTAGAAATTGTTTTTGGTCACCTAGTTTTCTCGATTTTGTTAGCTCTTTCCTTAAGTTGTTCATTCGTTTATCAATTTCCTCGAGCCGTAATTGCTCCACCCTACTGCACCTTTGCTTGACATCATGAACAATTCTATTTATACCTTCAGTTGACACAGTGTCTGAGTGAGTACCAACAATAGTAACAGTAGACTTGGGAACTCGTATTTGTAAATTTCCAAGCCAGTTGCCAATGAGACAATCAAATGACTCCTGATTTCCTACTTTATACTGCTCAAGATTAAACACATGAATGTTAATACCTTTAGGAGTGAAAAAGAACGAGTGAGTAATTTTATAAGAACTATGTCCACCAAAATCATTGATTAACAACTGGACATTCGGTCTAGGTCTCCATGTATACTGCTCAATAACTTTAGTTCTATCCTCAGCCAGAGCCAGTACTGATTGATCCTGGCAAAGTGTTCTGGTAAGGCTAGTTTTACCACCACCAGATTCTCCTGTCACATGGATCTTTTGTCGGGATGTCTTAACTAGCACAGTAGATATTTTGATATCTTCTAAGTATTGTAAAATAGCGGGTGTTCCTTGCTTACATAGTTCAATAGGTGGCTGTACTAGCGGACATGATTCCCCTTTATCCGAATAAACTGGAATATGTATAACCTTGATCTCTTTAAGATGTTGTAAATCACTTACCTCCACAGGGAGCTGTCTGATTGGATTTCCATATAGCTCCAGATACTGTAAACACTGCAGTGACCGGATCGATGGTGGTATTAATGTAATGTTATTATTTGATAGATCTAACGTCTGCAACTGTTTCAGATGTAGAACACAGGCTGGGATTTCCTTCAACTTATTATTGCTCAAATATAATTTCTGAAGGTTTTTTAATGTACCAATAACTTCTGGTAATGAAGTCAACTTGTTTTTATTCAAATTTAATGTTTGGATAATATTTAATTCACTGATATCATCTGGTAATGAAGTCAATTGATTTCCCTCCAAATTTAATTCCTTGAGGTTATTCAGTGCAATGATAACTTCTGGTAATGAAGTAAACTTGTTATCACTCAAATCTAATGTCCGGAGGTTCTTTAGTTCACTGATAACTTCTGGTAATGAAGTCAACTTGTTATTCCTCAAATATAATGTCTGGAGGTTCTTTAGTTCACTGATACCTTCTGGTAATGAAGTCAACTTGTTATTCCTCAAATATAATGTCTGGAGGTTCTTTAGTTCACTGATACCTTCTGGTAATGAAGTCAACTTGTTATAACTCAAATCTAATGTCTGGAGGTTCTTTAGTTCACTGATACCTTCTGGTAATGAAGTCAACTTGTTACTACTCAAATCTAATGTCTGGAGGTTCTTTAGTCCACTGATACCTGCAGGTAATGAAGTCAACTCGTTATTACTCAAATATAATGTCTGGAGGTTCTTTAGTTCACTGATACCTGCAGGTAATGATGATAAGTTGGTCCACATCATTGTCAACTCCTGTAGGTTAGTAAGAGAACAGATCCCATCAGCACACTGAGACAGGTCATAGTGCAGTATGTCCAGCTGCTGTAGACTGACCAGCTGTTGAATGGTCTGCATCCAGGTGATTGGGAAGAGTGGTTTGTTGGGATCTGTAATCTTCAGCCTGACTATCCTGTGTAACCTGGTGATTGTCTGTGGTATCTGTTCCAGTCGCACTGATGTATTACTTATCACCAGACACTGCAGCTCATCCAGCTGACATAAATCAGCTGGTAACTGCTTCCAGTTCCACATCTCGATAGTTTTCAGACCAGTGTACTCACGGACATACACAGACTCCCTCAGACGTGCAGCTGTGATGTCTGGAGAGTTTATTCCTTCATACTTCCAACCTTAAAAATAATAATAACTGTAGATTGTGACCATAGAAGACATGAGATGAAGTACTTAATATAACTACAGTACAAGAATCAACAGCAATATTATTAGTCAAATCTGACTTTTTGAAGCAATTCCCTGATATCACAGGGTTATAAATCACCTGTCGACAGGTAGCTATTTTTCATCAGATCACTGATGATATCAACATACCTTTCATAAGAAGCTTTATATTTTTATCAAGTTACTACTCTTAAAATTAGTCAAGAAAAGCACACTAAATCACAGTCAACTTTATGCCTTCTAAGTTGTTATAAAACTAAAACATCTGACAAGTTGTTGTACATGCAGCTGGTGTCATCAAGGTCATTTACAATGTGGAAGATTCCATTTTTAGAAATAAAAGATGTGAGAAATTTATACGAGGTATTTTTATTTCTTGGTATATATTCTATCTAATCTGTACCAGCCACTTCTATAAAAATTAAAAAATAATAATTTTGAATATTGAGTATATGTCAAATGTAGAAAATTCTTGCTTAAAAAATTGTATATTTTTAAGTTACAGTGAACAACCCCCCCCCCCCAGGTTTAGTGGATTTTACCTTCATATCAATCATGTCTTTGTAAGATAAACTATGTAGCTAAAATTGTTTTAGTATCAAAATATACATTTTCAGTGGTCATATGCCTTACATAGCTACCCAGGAATCTGGATAAAAATATAATGTCTGGGTTGAATGTGGATCAAGTATAAAAACTGACACTGATAAATGTTCAAGTGAAAGAAATATTTGCTAAGAGTTTTCTGGAGGTTGAAAATTGTGGTTTTAAGAAAAAAATCTATAACTTAACTACTGTTAGTACTTAATCTAAGTTTGGACCCTTGTTGTATTTTTAAATTCTTTTTTGTTAAAAATTGAGTTTAAATCCCTATATAAATTTCTATCCCCTTTAAAACAAATTTTTGACTTTTTCTAGTTTATAGTTTAAAACAATTTATTTAGTACATTTATAAGATATATAGTCTGCGTTAGAGACTAGTTAGTACTGAAAGTAATTTTGTGTTTGCTTTACACTGTCAGTATGTGACTTTATGCTAATTTGGGGCAAAATATGTTCAGATTACAAGAAAGTTTTTCTAAATATTGCACAAGTTAAATAAATGAATACTAAACAAGGCCAACACAGCGGATAGAATATTTGTTATGCAACATAATGGTCTTCAAGACAGATCCCCAAGGCAAATAAACTTAACAATATTTTACTGAATATTTTTGACAGTTACCCAATTTTTTAGTTACCAGTATTCTGAATTTTTATGTTCTGGCTAAATTTATGCTTAATGTACAGTACACTTTAAACGACAAAGTTGTGCCCACTTTACATGACTAATACTACATACCATGACATTTAGGATAGCCAGGTCCAGGGTTAACCTCCACATCACCAGCTAACAACAGTAATAGCATCATTATCAGTCCATTTCTTACGCCATCACACTGAAGAAAACTAAAATAGTAATTATATGCAAGTTTGATTGATAAATGACAATAATGAAACAAGGAAACTTTGAAAGTGAAATATATTTTCTCTAAAAAATTAAAACCACTTTACAGTGAGTTTAGTTATTAAGTCAAGCTAGTATGATTTTTAGCAATTGTCATTTATTCTTAGACACACTTTATGTATTAATAACTAAAGCAATTCAACACTCATTGTTACAAGAATTGGAACCAAAAGTATATTTATTAAAATTATTCTATACTAATTAACTTTAAATGACCCTGTATGAGGGAGTGTTAAAGGTTGCATTTGTCGTCTTCTCTCACCAGTCAGCTTCAGGTGTTGAACACTTAAAAACCACTGCTTCCAGAACTGCTGCTCGTCTCAGTTCAATGAATGCTACAAGTATTTCATTGCGAAATAGAAAAGTTTGAAACTATCTGAATATAACTAACAAGTATCTGCGCATGGAATTAGAAATTCACTAATTACAGGTGTAATACTCTATACTTCGGAAATACATGTTTTAAGCTATGCTGTGATGGCACGTGTATAATTTATTTAACATATCCACACAGGACAACATTGCAGCTACAATGATTTTTAGTATTAAAAATCATAGCGGCTCAAATGAAACACTCGTCAGTTATTGTAAACAAGGGCATATAGTCATTCATAATTATTTACATACCGTTCATCATAGGTAAATTAACATATAAAATCATCTCAGCAAATATCAGTGCAAGCAAAAGTAATATGAGATGAACACACAGCATAGTTGTTTCATGAACGGATCTGGAAGACAATAAGTGAACTAGGAGTAATACCAGTAAAATATGTTTTTAATACATACAGTTTAAATTAAATCCCTATAAGCAATACAGCTGGGAAAAAGAAAGAATTAGAAACTTCAACCCATGTTCAACGATCTTCTAGTAAACCTCACACGACACCAGAGGGTGCTCTAATATGGTAACAACATACAGATCGAAGTAGTAACAGCCTGGTCACATGACTGCCTGTTTTTATAATAACTAAGAGCTCTTGAAAACTCTGTGCTGTTTGTGTACCTTTGATGATACATTTAAGAAGCAGTTTCACCTTTCTCTCTTTAATGACTGCAATGAGTATCTTCATTTTCATTATAATCAAGAAATGCCTGGTCAGTGAAAAAACACTGATCCTCTTTGTCAAATTTTACTATAATAATGGAATAATCCAAAAATGTTCTAAACTCAAACCTGATCACAAATAAAGGTTAAAAAAGAAATACCTACACTGACTCATTATACTTAGAATTCAAAAATCTGAAGCCATGCACAACAGATGATATTTTATAAGATTCTGTGGGGACATCCACCAGGTGACGTCATCCAATAGATGTCGCCAACATATATTCATTCTTGTTCGAAGAAGTTATAAGGTATAATAAAATTTTGAATGTTTTCGTGTGTGTTGCTGTATGACGTAAGTTTGCATGGATGGTATTTGGTATTTACATTAATGGTTTGGTTATGATAATTAGTACATAGAGTACAGCACCTATTAATCACTCACCTGCTGGCATTAGATGACACAACCTCCAGAAGTGCATCAATATCAAACAGCTTGACTAAGTCATGACCATCAGTATGTAAACCACCCAGGAGCTTGACTGAGACATCATTTGACAGCTTATGATGATCTAGACAATGATGTACAGCTTGACAAATGTTAAAGGCTCCAATCAGCTGTCTACGCAGGTTGTAGAGGACTGGCATCTTGATATGATCTACAAGAAGAAGATGAAAACAAACTTTAGACAGTATTCACCTTCAAAAACTGTACAAGTCATAAAAAGGAAAACTAGTATTTAAAAAAATTAGAAACTTATTTATAAAGGGCAACAAGAATGGAAACTAACAAACAAAAATATTTCAGTTGCTTGATAATCTGAGTCCTGTAGCCATGCGAATGAATGTTTGGAGCATCACAACATTAGCATAAAATTCTAAAACTCCCAAACAAAAATGCGAACAAATGTACCTTAGGACAAAATAACCAGCCTTTATATATGGACACACAAAGGTCTAAACAAATGTTCAATAAAGCAAATATTTATAAATAAAAAATAATGGAGGAAAAAACTATCCAGCAAAACATTTGCAGGTCGGATCTATAAATTAATGCAATAGATGCACATAAATTTTAAATAAATATAGTAATAAATACGAAATAAATAGAATTAAAATCACAGAATAAAATTTTATTTGGCTGTGGTAATTCTATTTTTTTCTTATTTATTGAAAAAATTTATTTCATTCCTTATCTTTTTTATCTGTTTTGACTTACAACGCTAAAACGCATTAAATAAAAAGTGGCAAGGGAGAAGGTTTTTTTGCAGGTCTGGTAAAAATATTTGGTGTCAACATTATCAATAATGCTACTAAACAAGTATTCAAGCTGGCTAAGGGTAATTACATCCCAGAATTAGCTAAGTAAGTCCTAAAGAGTTGTCAATGTTTAAAATTAAAGCAGCTTGTGGACACCAGGTTAGTAAACACACACCCCCCCCCCCGAGTAAACACAATTGACTTTTGTTAGGTATACTACATAATAAGGAATAAGGGCAATGGCATGAATTTAAGCTAGGTATAAGGTAATTGTATCAGTAATAAAGGATTAATTTAAAATAAATTAATTAGCAGCAAACTGTCAAAACTTCAAAACTTTAAGAACTATGAGCTGGACATGATAGACATTTCTAGTCTAGAACCTGCTACATGATTGGTTCCAAATATATAAGCTGGACATGATAGAGACATTTCTAGTC
>JAOXYB010063378.1:0-10464 GCA_028565635.1 Phoronis ovalis
ATCAACCTCAAAACTCTTATACATACAAAGATGGCTTTACAACTAAAGAAACTACATCATATGATGGGCATCTGTCTACACCAGCAGACCTCTTGTTTATATCATGCACACCGTTCTCAAAAATGAATTAATTGTAATTACCAGTTACAACTATTAGTCTACATAAATGTGTTACTACTGTAAAATCGTTATAGTTGATTAGGCAAGTTACTATAATTAATGCAGTAATAACACACATTTACTGACTCATCAGTAGAATATAATTGTGCCTCAATCTGTGATGGAGCATGCTACGTTGTATTGGCAGTCAGTCAGGTACTATAAGTGTAGATAATCGAATACCAGTTGTACCATTGGAAAATAGTTTGTAGGAGAAACTAATAACTTTCAATTGTTCAATGTAATGCTTGTTGACTATGGTTTTCATTTATGTTCAGGTTGTGTTTGAGGCTGTAAAGGGTCAGAATAACAATAGCGAGATTGCCATTGATGACATTGAGCTGCTAGATTATTGCCCATGTGAGTATGACATCATTTGAAATCACAATTAAACCGTGCGATCGAGTGTTTTTCAATATCTAAGGTCTAAAACGTTTAAAAAGAAAAGTGGAACAGTCTGAGTTTCTCAGCTTTGATTAAAATAAGTAATTAAAACCATGTTGTCAGGCTTATATATCGATGATCCAGTTAAAGTTCACAGACATGATCTCGAACACATCTGTATAATACAAGTGGATCATGGCCTGGAACTATATCTGGTAACGTTGCAGTCGGGTGCAAACCCAAATATTACCACATCCAATGCGCTTTTAACCCTTCAACATTATAGATTTCTCACTAGATTAATTTACAGTATCTTTATTTTTATTTACAACGTAAGCTTTAAAAAAACATGTAAAAAAAAAAAGAAATATATGTGCCTATATGTACAAACGTATTTATCATAATTGTATCACCGTAGCCCTTTCTACCTCTCAAGCAACTACAACAGTGTCAACTGCATGGACCAGTAAACCAATGGTAAAAACGACTACTGATGCTGTTGAACAGCTGACATCTTCGACTAGTATTGTTATCAATGGCACCACTGATGCGCCCCTTGTTACTAACAGCATCAATGCAACTGTATCTTCCGAGCGTACAGGTAAACGATTTTTTTCAACCTAATACAAGACAAGCACGTTTTTCCATGAGCTTGAATTGTTCTGTAGATATTGCCGTGAGCAACAAGAGTACTGTACGCGTTGTACTAGGATATTCCTAGAAAATAAATACAGATCTAAATGTATATGCAATATGTGTATGTATATTTTGTATGGTTTTGTTCTGTACATACTTCATGTCATTAAAATGCCTCTCAAAAACTTAATGACTGAGCAAGGAAAACTGTCTTTATTTCGTCGTCCTATAGTTAAGCACAGCTATCAGAGAATAATTTAGATGTGCGTACATGTATATAGCACACAGCAATTAAATCTTCTGAATTGGTATTCAAACTGTAACACCCTTAACCACCCTATATCTTTTGAACACTATTAATGTTCTTAGTTTCAAACCATATTTGCACAAGGCCAATGTTCAGCTCGTAGAACAAACAAACATTAAACTTATTTCAAATGCCTTCCATGCATAAATTTCAGCATGTTCCAATAAAAGCATTAAATTAGAATTGGGAAGATCTCAAAAGATACAAATGCAACGTATTGACAAAATGATTCGAAACTTCTCCTGTGAATGGGAATTTCAAGCAGAACCTAGCAACGGAATTTTGGGATTATCCTTTGAAGAATTTGATTTTCCACCCAGAATAAATGGAACATGTGAGGCATTTGTCGAAATTGAAAGGTAAACATTGTGTCATACTTAGTATAGTTGCTATACTGAAAGACAATAAAGGTATACATCATGAACATTAAGGTTAAGCTAGACCCTCGTCACTGTTTAAATAAAAATTCGTGAAAAGTCCACCTCACATTTTTTCACACAGATTAGATATTTTCTGAAACTTTAACATTTAAGCAATGTCATATTGGTATTTAAAATAGTGTGTGAATTATGTGAAACTTAATTAGCATTTAATGACACCCTATAAAAATCATTAGGTACATCCTACCCAATAGATCAAAATTTGCGCTAAGGGACAAGTCAGAAATTTCTGGGAGTGGCCGTGGGAATATGATTTCAAAATCAGCGGGGGAAAATGCCCCCCTCCACAAGAGCCAAAAATAAAAATGGCTCCCTCAACACTATAAAAACAACTTGCAAAATTGTGTGTTTCTTATAATCATTTAATACACATATACAATGCTGTGACATACACTGTCCAGCTCCTTGTGCCAAAGGTGTTAAAGCTATTAAATGTAATGCCAGTAGTTATTAAAATCATTAACAGAAACGGGCAAGTCTTGTTGCAACACGGCCACTGCGAGTATAGATACTGTAATCTTAACTTTCTTGTTCTCTAGATGCTTCTGCCCTTCGGTCTCTTCATTTTCGTCACTACTACTACAGTTATTGGCATAAACAAGATCTTTAAGTTGCTCTAAAACTAGTATAAACTAAATTGCATGGTAAAAGTTTCAGAAAACATTTATTTCTGCGAAAACAATGTAATACAGATTTTTCACGAATTTTTATTTGAAGATCTAGCGGTCTAGCTATTGGTCGCTTGATACATATAATGACTTCGTAACTAAGAAACATGATTATGTCGCGCTCGTTCATCAATATTTCTGATAATTTCGAATAAATTGTAATGACAAGGCTTCATCAATCAGTGACCTTTTAATAATGCAAAGCCTACGAGTCCAACTTCACTTAGTTATCGACTGTGTTTCAATAATTTTCAGTTCCTCGGCAGCTGGCTTTGCAATGTCTAGGATACTTTGCGACGATGATGGAATGTTGCCAGGGAAGATATTCGTTGATAATGCTGCAACCATAACCCTTCGTCTTGTTATTGGTGGTACCTTTGACAAGCAGATGTACAAAGGATTTGTGGCTGAAGTTGTTGCTAACACACCATCAAAGTAAAATAGCTATAGGCAGTTGTGCTGAATTGGAGAAATCCAGCTACCTATTTTAATGTTCATAATCAGTACAATAAAAGTATCAATAAATAATTAAAAATGTGCCTATCTAAGCATTTCCATCTGATACACTTTCAAATGTGATAACCTCAACCAATACCGAAAAACAAAATAACATTAGAAGTTCACTGCCGTTAATGAAGGCAACAAGCTGATACCCCAAATATGCACAGAAACTGAAACACATTTTATATAATATACAAACAGAAAATATTCTTGAGCCTTAACCACCAAATTATTATATTTTTCCTGAGTACAGTAGGGTAAATTTTCGGTGCCAGGTGCCATGCCTTGCATAACGTAATATTCCGAGCAAGCGTGACAAAACAGTCACATTAGTTTCGTCCTTTTATATTGGAACAACTGGTTTTACAATATACAATGGTTCTAGCCCCAAGGGTGCTGATGCTCTTATGTTTTGCTATGGAAATAAAAGTCTGATGTCACACATGTTAGAGGTCAAGGGATCATTAGATAATTACTCAATTTGCATTCAGTACCTTTAACAGATATTTTTTACACATTCATTATAACACCACAGTACAGTATACAGGATGACATGATATAAACAGACCACCATGCCCATTTTTTATGAAATATTGATTCGTCAATTTGATTTAAAAAAAATCTAATTCCTCATTTCCTTCTCCAGCTATAATGCTCGGTTGTGGCTCCATAAGCACTGTTTGATCATTTTGACAATGTATCGATCACAAGCTGTTAAAAATGGTACAGCAAAAATCAAAATGAATGAAGTTATATATTTTGGAATAGTTTAAGAACGCTGTCACAAGAATTCATAACTATAACGTACGTAACTTTGTTACATTTTGAAAACCAAGGTATGTCTCGAGATTTACTTCAATACCAAGGTATGTCTCGAGATTTACTTCAATACCAAGTTATGTCTCGAGATTTATTTCAAAACCATGGTATGTCTCGAGATTTACTTCAATACCAACATTGCTCTCTGGAAGTTGTTACCCATATTTAACTGAGTTAAGGCTAATTTTAATTCATTAGAATATAGGAGAATAAAGTAAAAATCAAAACAGTTTTTGGTTCTTGAGTACATAATTGAGTTTATTTCTCAAAAGTATACGTAACGAAAAAGTAACAGTAATGCAAAAGTGTTCTTTCTACTTCGTGTCACCATGTATATTAACTAATACATTTAAAACATGTCACTTCATACACCTAGTAGAAAAGTTAATTGGAGTGCTATCTCAATAGCTAAGCAAAAACAAACTCATCCCAATGCAATTCAATGAACTAACTATATTAAAAATAACTTGATCTGTAAAAAAGTGTGATAGAAGGATACGTAACAAAACGTAGCTATAACATTAAAAAGCATGAAAAAAGGGGCGAACAGCGAGAATTTAGCATTCTATATATCACGCTACCATGAGACTTTGGAAAACTGTGCATATCTTGGATCATGTTAAAGCAAGTATGGTTACATAGTGAACTTCGATTTTTGGTTACTGTTTCTCCGTTACATCGCGAAAAAAGCGTGTTTATGACAGTCTTAAGAAACGATATTATTCATACATCAAACGTTGCTAATAATCCTCGAAATATGAACATTTTATATAATTTAAGATTTATTTTAGACGATGAAAAACAATACCAGCACCCCTGTTGCCAAACTGTTGCCGTGGCCACTGACATATATGTAGTTCTTGTAATTTGCGTCGAAATTATATCCCCATCTTTTGAATGACTCAGCTTGTTTGAAATCACTGAAAAAGGTATATGAATGTCGTTTCATTCAATGTACAATGTTAAGCCGTGACATCAAATTGTTATGTCGTTACAACTGTATTAATTAAGGAACGGCTTAGACACCTCAATAGACACCACTATCAAGTCTGGTATCAAGTACGCCTACAAACATAGTACATATTATCCGTCATATATTCCAACCTCGGATTTACCTGGGGATTTATCTGTCTGAATAACTGTACCATGGGAGAGTCACTCCTTTAAACACCTGTTAAATATTAATGCATACAATACTATGTCTACAAAATATCTTTTTGCTGGTAAAACTGTAGGTAGGTAAGTTATGCTGATTATAGCTTACTAAAGTCTTGCATAGAATATTAAGGTTTCAAGGTTGCATTGGTAACCGTTTGTTTTCACGTCATGAAACATGTTTTATATTCAACTTCCGTCGTGATTTTTACTTAAATATTATGATGATTTAACGGTACCTCGAATTGACCAGCCGAACAATGTAAATTATGCTGCTATATTGGATATTCAAATAATATTTAATAAACACTATGTTTTGTGCATGCACTAATCCATGTATTTTAAATATTGTATACTTGAAGGTAACCCTGAAATATAAATTCTTACAATTTAGACATGCACTGGTTAGTCGGATTTTGTTTGCTTTTTGCAACTAAAGTTCAATGTGTTAAGTAAGTACAACGATTATTATTGAATCTATCGTAAAAATATGCGCGCGTCATCGTTGTGTTGTAAAAAGCAAGTCTTCTCCGCATCCGAGACCAAAAGGCACGTGTACAAATCATTTCAGTTACGTCATTTTACTCCATGTGTAATAATTATTCTCTAATTAGTCCTAGATCGAGCTGAAGGTATTGTACGCGTTTTTAATATTTTAAAAAATAATTATCCAGTTTTATGAATTATCTTAAAGTAACTGATTTGTTGTCTTTATCTAATAGTACGCTATTAACAGTAATACAGTTCATGATGATAGGCTGGTTTTTCTATTCAATAAGATATAATTATTATAAAGTCACATAGCCAAGGTTTAGCAGCAATATCAGCTACCTTATGGCATTCGCTTTATGGATTTGGGACAGACATAGAGGTGATTTTATTTTGCCGGTGACCGAAATGAATTGACAGCCATACTTTTAAACGGTTTAAAAGTATGGCTGTCAATTCATTTCGGTCACCGGCAAAATAAAATCAGCTTTCTAATCATAGCCGAGTATTCTGCTCCTGATCGGTTTCTTACTATACATACAGATACCTACGGGCTTATAATTTTCTTTTTTTACTTTAGGGACTCAGAACGTGCAAGCAAACTAGTTAACATACTGTACGCCAACGTCGACACCAATGATGATGGTTTGATTACTGCTGAAGAGATCGCTAATGTATTCCCAAAATACGATACGGATGGTAAGTGACAGCTATCCTGGCAATAATAACAAATTGCGCCACTAGATTGCTTCTTTTTTACTGAAATAGTGAATTGTAGCTATTTTTGTCAACTGGCACTAGTTTATACATTTGTACCAAAGCATTTATACTCGTGTACAAGGCGTCGAATTAATTCAAACTGAAGTGATATGTGACTGAGCGGACTAAGAGTCCTTGACCAGGAGTTGTAACCCAACTTCTACAACAAGGCACATATTTTTTTGCTATAGCAGACCACGCATTGACTTATAAACAAATATTTATAAATCTGTGAGAGCAAAAGAATCAAGATACAATTGTAAAAGGCAGATAGCTGATGCATGCAAGCAATAGTTGGTATGAGGACAACTATCATTCGTGCCATCAAAGTCACAAATATTATTATAAACCTGACTCTTCAATGAAAATTCCGTGTTTTAACAATATGGGCAAGTATACTTTATGACTACAGCTTGATTTTCCGTAAATGCACGAATAATAACTATGCAGGGGAAATTTGGAAAATTTGGAAGAGTACTGTCTATTTGGGAGATTTATTTGCTTTAAGTTGAATTTCTCTTGTACTTCAATTTCCCCCCCCCCCCCCCCCACGTACTCCATTTTCGCAGCACTCGAGCAATTATGCTCCACCATTGACATAGTGTGATTAAAATTACAAAACATGAATCCATGAACTTCTTCTGTTGCAAAAGAATTATTTCTATCCATCAATAAAGCCACTGGGGGAAAATGATATAAGGCAAAAAAAGACATACGTCGTTTCTTTCTTTTCTCAGGCGATGGTGTGGTAAACCGCAAAGAGTTCGTGCAAACGTGGTCAGCATCATCTGGAGCCTCTGCCCTACAGTCTGTAGCCGTATTTTCCCTGTTGGACGGTAATCACGATGGTACCATGGACAAGGATGACATAACCAGTTTGTATAAGTACTTGGACCGAGACGGTGAGTGTCTACTAAATTAGTCAATACTCATGCAGAGTAGCGCAAATAAGCAAAGCATTTTAATATTATTCAAGCTAAAATGAAAGATTTAAAATAGATTAATAAAAGAATATATTCTCTATATAAGTATAAAACACAAAGTCTGTAAACAAGTACTTCGTTTGAATATGTCTATGCCGTGTGATATGTTTGCCTGCCATTTAGGCTAACACAATATAAGAATATAAGCAGACACTTCTCCACCATAAGCTCGAAACGTCGAAAAGAATATTAGCTCATAAAAAAATTAGCTCATAAAAACATTATGTCCCATATTTTAAAGTATACTCAAAGCTTTAATGAATCAATTTTTTTTCTGATGCAGAAACTTTACAAATTTTTGAATAAGGCAAAGTTTGGAAATCTGAGACTGTTTTATAACTATATACATAATATATACAAAATAGTGTTTTTAGTTTGAATGTGCAGTTGGCTTTTGCTAATTATATTCCTTTGAATTTTGACCCAAAATGGCAACTCTACATGTCACATGGTATACCTATAAGATAAACAAAAATTACATATTTGGAAAACTTGATTGAAAAAATCTGTACGACGTTGATAAAAAAGTGTTACAACTTTTGGACACTTCCTGCTATCTCTGAATTTTCTAGATGTGCCATTTTGGAAACTGTTAAACGCACATTCTATTTTGTGATCATAACATTTATACATGTGTCTTATCTGTAACATATTTGATGAGCTTATGAACAATATTTTACACCTGATCTGGTTAATATAAAATAAACCATCTTTACAGGTAATGGTGAAGTAATTGATTTTGAATTTATTAGGCAATTCGGATCTGTAAGTTTCTCGTTATAATTTTACCTTTAAATATTATCGATAGTATGTGCTTGAAGCTATATGTTCAAATAAGCAATACGGTTTGAGAATATATTTTTCTAATATGAAAATATCTACCTCATCAAAACGGTTTACTTTGAAATTTTATGTTTTTTCGGTATTTCATCCTTTTGAGATGTCGCATTTAATTTTATACATAAACAAGCTGCAAATAAAAAACAAAATATTTTCAAAATAGACTAACTCTGGATACAAGCGCCTAATATTTACATAGATTTTAACAACTTTAGATACAGTAATACTCTCCATTTTAAATGCATCTTAGCAAGAATACTTGACCTTAAAAGGAAGCATAAATGACGCAAAAGTTACGTATTTTCACTTAATAGACCATCATCTCCTAAATCATGAAACTGATTCTTATGTTACTTTATACAGTTTAATACAGTTACTAAAACTTTCAGCTTCTTAGTGGTGTTCCATTTGTTATGATATTTATGAACGGAGACAAAAACAGTGATGGATTTATAACTGAGTTAGAGCTAGAAGCCTCATTCCAGATCTTTGATGCTAACCGTAAGTACTATAAACATGAACTATAAACAAGGAGATTTTGTTTGCTTATTATTTCTTTTTAAATCATAATCCTTTCCTTCCAGCTTATAATGGATGATGCTTTTGCCAAATGCGTTAGCATTTTGAGTTTAGCATTTTGTAGTTTCGCTCGCATGATGCATGAGTATTATTGTTCAGGAGCAGGGGAAGTACTGTAGCCTGTAATTGATACGTTTATTACATCAAAATAAGCGGATCTATGTACTATGCAGTTCCTTTCACTTGTCAAGAATGAAATATTTCCCCTTTTTCGACCATCTTGTTTCTCTTTTATCCTATTAGGTGACGGCAATATCGATGCAAGTGAATTTATAAATCTTTGGGTTGCTAGGGGCTACAGTGACGTTGCTACAGCCAAACGTCTTTTTGGGAAGCTAAACATCAATGGAGATAACTATCTGGACAGAAAAAACGATATCGTTGTAATTTACAAACAGCTTGACACCAATGGTATGTGTCAATCGTGATAAATAACAAGCAGTAAAAAGTATACTGCATATTATATGCTGGTCTAGTTAATCTATTTTGGGATCCGAGGTGTAGATATTGTCAAATACTGTTTTTTTTAATCAGCATAATGTAACAAATGTAAACATATGTCATAAGAGCATTCCTATATTGGCCTCCACATGACACATTTTGCACATTATGGCTATGTGGAATACCTCGTGACTATATTTAGCCATGTCTTGGGACATTTTGGATTTTGTGCAAAATATACTGTAACCAATATTTTGGACCATATTTGACCAGGTCCTTTCTGTACAGTTAACATCACAGCTGAAAAATGTCATTGTGGCACAGCAACTTTTAATACTTTGGAAAAGCATTGTAAAATCAGTAGCTTACTAAGCAGATAAATCAGATCGTCTCATCATATTTTATTTATTGTTCACGCATGTAACTCATTGTTGTAAGATTTTCTCGATTTTTTGTCCCACTATAAGCTACTTCAATTATTTCTTATATTTCTAAACGAATACAAAAGTGTAGTATAAGCTTGGAGACAATGAAACTTTCTCTTATTTAGATGATGGCAACGTCACCCAGGAGGAATTCGTGACTGGATGGGCAAAGGTATATTTTTTTAATCTTTGTAGATTTGTTGTTGAACATTTCAGTTAGTAATCGTTGAGTATTTCCAAAAGGTATTGATTGAGACTAAAAGCGCCTCACAGTCTGCTAGTAACCCAGGTGAATTGACGGTTCTTATACTTACTGTATCCGAGTTTCTATGCTAATTAATGATATGATACTGTTATATTTTTTACGTGATGGTAATTCGATTGATTTTGCTAACCATTAAATTAGGTAGTTGTTAGTCATATAATTAATTTCATTGTTTGATAGGATTGATGCTGCAGTTAATTGATCATTTATTTTATGCTTTAGATTATGGCTTCAATCTCAAAAAGACCATGAACTGGAGGGAATGAATATATTTTTCTAAACGGGAAGAACGCGTTGGCTTGTTATTCAGCAAACAAAATTAAAAAGAAAGCGTAATGATATCACTGTATAATGGCTTCTATATTACATGAGATAATCAGTCTATTATCATGAGAATAAATAAATTACAGGATATGTAGAATTTTTGTTTTACTTGTGGAGCTTGACAAGTATGAAACATAGTTATACACTTTTACTGTTTATAATGCATTCACTGAAAACAACAAGTGCACATTATCTATCTCGTACAGTGTAGGTTGTTATTTTTCGGGTTCTATTTAATCTGATTATGTAATGAATCGTGTACTTTTGGCATTCGAGAACCTGTAACCATT
>JAOXYB010063389.1:0-11956 GCA_028565635.1 Phoronis ovalis
GTAGAATCCAGTTACGTTAAAAGTAGTGTGAACGCGTAACAGGATTCAAGTCGATCTGGTTATGGATCCAGATCGAGGTCAAACCGGTTCCAAAAAGGTAGTCTGAATGGCCTATAATTGTTTGTCCATTTCACTGTCTAGCCTTCAGATAATTGACTCCATATGAAGATGATAGAATTTAATTACAAAATCTTTTAGTCCAGGTAGTCTTTGTGCTGATGAATAATTTTTCTTGTTAAAATCCTTATCAATTGACTCTAATCTCTCTGACCTGTTTTACCTTAGTTTTCAAAACATTTTATCGGACAGTATGCTCCAAGTCACACACTAAGTTTTAAATATTTGTTTTAATTTAAAAGTCACAAGGTATTAGGTGCCAAATATTTTTTTGAAAAACTGAAAGGGAAAGACTAAACCTGAGGCTTAGTTTACATTACAGTCATGTACAGATTTTGAACATTTGTTAATAGTCACAGTAACATATTTTCTTAGTGCCAGACACATTTTTTGGAAACAGGGGAGACAGAGCTTGATTTTTTCTTCCAGAAATGAAAGCTTTTCTATCTGAAAGTTAATCATGATCAAACCCAGAAGACCTGTTTTTGAATCACATGATATATATTTCAAACATTTTTTGGGAAATCTAAGATAGATTAGTTAGTTTAAATTCTACATTCCACTTAACACTGTCAAAATAACAGAAAAAAACTAATCAGAAATACTGTCATAATACTGTGCAGACTTTCTGTTTTTTGTTCTCTACAAAATTTGATCCAGAAATAAATCACAGCTTCTAAACATTGAAAAACAAATTGTTGAAAGCAACTAACATATACCAGTGCGGAAATTGCTGACAAGTAGGAAATTGTTTGCCCTTGTAAAAGTGGCCAAATTACCCAAACTTACCTAAAACATATAATGTGTAGTTGACATTTCTGCTGCCGAACCCATTGGTAGCTTTACATACATACACACCAGAATCGGCAGTTTCAACTTCTTTAATTCTTAAAACATTTGACTGCATTTTAAACCGTGTCCATCCAGTGTGAATCGCTTGTTTGTCTTTACTCCACTGAATAATGGGAGGTGGGTCCGCTAATACTGGGCATAACAAACGAACTGTTCTTCCCACTCGTACTATTTTCCTTGGATTATATCGTTCTGAAATCCACGGTGGACCTACAAAATTGTGAACTAAAATTAAGGTACTGCAGAAAGTATTTTTGTTTAGTGTTTTATGTTCAGAACTCTTAAAATGTCAGAATTGTTTTTTTTTTAAGATGAAAGATAGCATGTAGATTATGACAATTTAAAACTTGGAGATAATGTTAAATGTGAAGAACAACATTGTTTAACCATGTTTTCAATCTTGGTCATAAATAGTCAAAACATAGTACCCAAGGGCAGCTTAATATCAGTTTACCAGCTGATTAGAGGGACCAATACTGTTGGGCAAATTACATTACGAAGCAAAATTCAAGATCATTATGATCGTCATCCAAGAAGGATTTCAATGAAAATTCATTTTCAAAATAATTGCAAATTATCTTATCTCATACCAAAATACAATAGGATGGGTGTTTATTTCAGCAGCTTTTTATCAAACATTATAAAGAGCTTAAAATCAGTCCAATCATTATAATTCTTCCAGTTAATTTTGGTAGGAAACAACACTATGACTATGGACATGTAGTAGGCTGCAGGGTTACGGTATTAATTTTACAAGGTATCAAAAATATATTGAGCTCTCAGTTATGAATCCTTCCGACTTTGTGCCATGGATGTAACAAATATGCTATGACTAAAATGTATATATTCTAGTGCACAGTTGGCATGTGTCCTTATAATAAAATATCAATTTTTAGTTGATGAGAGATAATTTGACCAGATTTTTAACTTTTTATATTTACTGATGGTATCATTGAAAAGCAGTATTTAGTTTTGCTGATTGTTCCAGAAGAGTTTTATTTACTGTTCTCCTTGGCCTGCTATCGGAAAGGTCAAAGTTAGGACTTGGTTATTCTGTAAAGATACTTAGATACTTACACAAATCATAAAGTTACGATATTTTCTGACAAAGCATTTTGCTTCTGTAATTTCATGCCGATGGCAAGAGAAGTTGTATAAATTTTACTGGTCTGATTTACATTCGATGTTTTAGTGATTAATGATATATCAACAGTATGTTCATGAACACCTATACTCTTTGATAAGATAATTAAGTTAAATTCTTGGAAAATTTACAAGACCAGGAAACACTAACAAATCAAAGGTACTTGACATGTTGACCTGAATGAAGGATTCCATGAAAGCTAACAAGGCTCAGTAAGGTGGATTTTTTTTATCCAATTTTAAAATTCCAAAACCAACAACTTTCAAACAATAATTCAAAATTACCTGAAAAGTCATATTCTGTGAATTTGTATACTAGAGTCAAAAGCCCACTCTGGTTCTAAAGCTTGAATAATATCTTCAGCAAGTGACAGATTTTTAAAACTAAGCATATGATAAAACTTTAAGAACTATATAAACATGTTCTCATATTCAAGTATCTTTGTATATTTACTAATGAATTTAGACTTGACATTAGAGGAGCAAGGCCTTTTTATAATCATTTTCACATCTAGGCTTTCACAAGCTTTATTATTACAATTTTAATTCTCCATTATGCAAGTGGACTGAACATGCAACACAAATGGTTTTATTGACATACTAGAACCAGCAGCAATAAGTCCAAACATATAGAAAGAATGCTGAACATTATCAATACCTGTGCCAAATTGTTTTTACCAGTAACTGAAGACCACCCTGGCATCCAACAAATGCACTAAAGCTACTATCTTTAACATGTTTTTACTTAACCTATTGGAAAAGGTCAATTTACAAGTGGAATTCTACCCAACTCATTGCAGCATTATTTAATAACTATTTATTTCCATTTCACAAACCAAGTGATGATTATTAGGAACCCCTATAATAAATTTAATTATGTGAAGTAAGCAAACCTTGCTGTTTATTACCAAAACATGGCATATATATGTAAGAGGGATGAGTATTACATCAATAAGCAACTAAGCTAAACGGACATGTAAAACAAAATATCAGAAGAGATAGAAATGGACATCCAAGAGTCTTTGCATGTAAAACCTATGCACAAGGAAATTTATAAGTAATCCATTTTCTTATTAAAAATAAAATGGCAGTTTCCATAAATAAAAACTTCCACAACTTCTGCTACCAATTATAGAGTCACAGACAGTAATAACTCAACAAATTACTCTAATGTTTTTGGAACCTGCTCCAGAATTTTGACTGACAACTTGCTAGCCAGATTTATAATTCAAATTGACATGGCAATACTGTGAATATGGCCAAGGGTATTTAGCTGTACCAAAAGACGCCATATTATGCAGCATGAGATATAAAGTACAAAACATTAAAGTGAATTAATTTTCCCTACAAAAAGCCACATTTTCAATCATAGCACTGATTATTTCCAAACTCTCAAAACAAACAGCTTTCACAAAAACCACCCCTTCAAGAAAAAAAGTTTAAAATTGAGATATAAATAGTATATACGAAAGATTATTTTTGTAACTTCATACATCTAAGAAGGCATCTCTCTCTCCAGCTAATGGCACTTGAACAATTTAGGTGAAGGGCTTTTAGCTGTAGATCCAAATAGCACAGTCAAGTGTTTAGAATCACTAGTGCCCCATTTTAGCCACTTCATTTCTGAGAAAAGTACCAGCTTATAGAAATTTTGAATAACTTAATGATGTTAAGAACGTCCTGAAGTAAAGTGAAAGTGTGTTAATAACTGCACTTTCAAGATGGCCTACACATTGTCTGATGAGTGAAGTTTAATTAATAAATACAATTCAAACATCTACTTAATTATCAAAGCATCTTTTAGTTATGACTATGAAAGTGGATTAATCTGATAACGTCACTCCCATTCACATCTCTATAGCTTCTTATAACATCTGCGTCATCTTTACTTAGGGCAAAAAGAAAAGACGATTGGAGTTGTTTCTCTCTAGAAGTTGTAGCATACCCCAATACAAGTAGGCCTGTTCGTCTTGGCTTTTGTGAGTTTCCAGAGTTATTTGGTGGAGACATCTAAGATTAATTCAATACTTTGAGTAACAAGAACTAGAGCCTTTATTTATATAAATCCTAGATAATATGTAGAGTTATTTTAAGTGCAGTTTCAAGTATTTTCCCCTGGTTAATTTTTTAATGAACAAAAGTGTTTATGGAGACACAGTGGCTTAGCTGAAACACCAGCATCCTTATATTTCAAGTGTGTGATAATGGGAAAAAGCAAATACAATATTGATCTAAAGATATCAATTTTCTTTTCTCGTTTTCTTGAAAACACTAGCAGAGAAAAAATTAAGCAAATAACGTTTACACAATAGCACATTTACTTTCATATACATGTATATTAATTTGTGTGTTTATATACATACTGAGAAAACATTTTAAAAAACCCCAACTATTTTCACATCTTTTTCTGCTAAAATACACAACAGATATTGTGTACTTATTTCTTTACAATATTCTATATTGGTCTGTTTTTGTACCTTGTTTAAATCTCTTATCATGGTGCATTGTGGTTTTCTACCCAGTTGTCATAATTGGTGGATAACCATATGTTATAAGTTTGTCACATGGCATTTATGTCAATAGAATAGAAATGTTTTGAAAACAAATGAAAGGAAGTTTGTGTCACTATTTTTGTTTTGTTTGTTGCAGCTTAAAATATGACTGGTTCAAACCCTAAACATTTTATAATATATGTGTTGTTTTTTCAAAATGTGACTGAACAAAATGATATGACGTGAAGGGAATCAACCTATTTTCCGCAATGTGAAAACAAAGGCTTTTCAGCTTTACACAGATTCAGCAATTCTATACCACGATTCGTTTTAACTTACATATTTTAAAAGCTTTATCACACTATACCTAATTCTTATCGCATAACTGAAGCCAGTAACACAACACTACTAGTAATTTTTACTATTCAAAATATGTAATCACCTAAAAACATTTATGAAAACACACTAGCAGTTTGCAGTCCATCAGGGTTTAATCAACCATGTAATGGGTGTAAGGTTTTTTCAAATACAAAAACCAAAGATCAATTAAGAGACCCCCACGGTTAAAGTTTGTGTTATTTCTTGTGGCTTTCATTCAACTTTGTTTCACAGCATTTATGTTAGAAAAATAGTAGCAGTAAGTTTGAGTGGTGACATTTGTACTCCTGTGGAGCTTTACTAGCCTTTATATGAGGTCATTGAAAGTTTTTTAACACTACTTGCATCAAAAATGCTGGTAGTTTTAGCCTAATAGTGATAAGGTATATGTTTGAAATCATAATATTCCTACCATTATTATAACACCAGAAGTACTTAGCAAATAAGGGCTGGTATTTAGCATTCACACTGGTGTATGGTTAATAAGCTCTGTCAACATAACACATTAAAACACAACACTATATAATAAATTTCTTATTTCTGATAAAAGCTACTACAATTAAAATGTGCATGGAATGGAATAGGATGTCTTTCCAAAGAGTTCTTTCTCACATTTTGTTTGACCTGGGGGGAGTGAAAATATCCATTAGTCTGAAAATCAGCTTATCTTCTCAGGTAAAAGAATATTATCAAGATGTTTAATGGGATCCATCCCCTAGGAACAAACACATGTAGGTGTGTTTGTACTACAGTATTTCTCTACCCAAGTAAAAGAATTAATCTTGCTTGAATGTGTTTGTGTGCAGTGGTCAAATTCTGAAAAACCAGTGCCTGTCAGTGCATTTATTTAGCATATACAGGTATTGAAAAACAAATACTGTATAAATATTCAATACACGAATACCAAAATGTACTTTGCATATATACTGGTATGCATTACACTATAGCTTTGCTTGATTCTGTTGGATAGCTATAAATTATAGCAAGTGATTTTTCCAATCCTGCTGCTAAATTACCCCTTTTATTACCTCTTGACATAGCTGATTAACCATAATTTGAGGTTGGATTGTATAATTTAGTTTGCTTTAAAATTAAGAAGACTCCATAAATTTTAGGTAATTTGTCATTATATACTAGCTTTATTGTACACTAGTGTGGACATGTATACAATCTGTATAAGACAACTATATAGTATCTGCCTGCTCAATAATACTTCTGGTTATAAGTGTGGAATTACAGCTCTTTCATTACTCTCCATGCAAACTATATATTTACAATTCATCAAAATGATCTTGAATAAAATTGTATTAATTAATAGTACTAATAGTAAAAAAAAAATTGGGAGAATCTGAGATTGACCCATCACCAAAACTGCAGTCTAGATGCAAGCAATAAAGCTATATGCATACCACACACTGATCTCTTTTGCAAGCCTATAACATCTGTATAGTTCATTTACTACCCCTTTTCCAGATGCTAGCCTTCAAAATTTCACTAAAGTGATTGGCAGGCATGTGAAACAAGCCTATACTGTTGATTTAAAGTTCTGACTGGGCTACATTGCCAAGTTCTATAATACAGAACAATTAATTAATTTGTCTGAGCAAGAAATCATTTTAAAGAAATTCCAGGGAACACTTCTTCTAAACAGCCAGTAAATGGCTTCAAGCTCTCATAGGCGTTCAGCTCAAAAGGTGGAGGCTTGGAACATCTTCTGATTGTGCAACAATTAAATGCTACCAGCCTTGACACAGAATCACATTGTTCATTTATCAGTGTACTGGTGGCCCCATAAATTTTACCAAAACCATTAGAACCAATATGACACCAAGGTAATTTATTTAACATGCAGCAGCTTGTGTTGAAATATAAATGTATTCTCCAGTAAACAAGTAGCAGATGATTTCTTTGCAATAGTCCACCATAAAGGAGAGGATGTGTTCAATAAAATTTTCCTAGCTTTAGCAGTACTCTCTACATAAACCAAGGCTACATGCATATGCATTGCTACACAAACCATGCATGTAATTTACTAATCTAACAATTCAAATTTTGGGCTTTTAAAGTGATTTACTGGCCCTAGACAAAAATGACATACTTTGAAGACCACTGAATGTGGTTAGTAACTAGTCGCACTTTGCAGTAGAAATTTTCATAAACTGCCCAAGGTCACTTATTGTAAAAGTATATTCTCATTTCATAAAGAAATTAACAATTTGTCTCTGTACACATGACCTCCACAAAAAGTAAACTTTCTTTGGAGCATATAACTTAATATGATGCCATCTATACTCAACAATAAGCTTTCGTAACCAAGGTGTAATATGAATAGGTTATGAATCTCAGCGTCATAGCTTTTATATTTATGGTATCTGTACTACATTGCATGCAGGCATAAAAAATGCACATTTGTTTCTTTAATGGCAATAAATTTCTAAGGCGGATGAGAGTAATGTCCATGATGGGAAAAAACTTGTTGTGGCTTACAGAGTTCATTCATGTATTTGAAAACACTTCTTAACAGCAGATTCTAATAAATTTGACCCAATTTGCAGCAGTATTTTGAACAAATCTACTCTTGCAGAACTTAGGGTTTTTACCTTTCTAAAAAGAATGTTACATATTTAATGGTGCAGAAAAAAAATGAAAATATAGGCTGCAACCGAAAATATGGCTCAAAGTTATCCTTGCTTCTATTCGTGGACGAGGGCCAGCCCTATTATGCAACAAATATTTGTATATATGTTAATGTTAATAATTAACTGGATTGCCCTTACCAGTAGCTGAGATGACACTTCTTGCCATAAACCATACCATACATACACCATATAGAGTACTCCACCTCTCCATTGCAACGTCTAGTCTAGTCTAACTAGCAGAGTGGTATCAAACTGAACTTATCTACAACAAAGAAAAACATATTGCAGAACCTCATTTTGCTGGAAAGGATGTTTATCAACAATTCAAAATGTTCCTAGTCTCAAAAAGTTCAGTACTTTGCCCTCCATGACACATAAAAGCAGTGCATCATGAACATGCTTCTATTTCGCCTTGTAGCGTATTGTTCTTGTTGTCAGTGAGGCAGTTTTTCACTTTTGAAAAAGTACTATTTATTCTATAGAAATAGTTAGTTAGTTTAATGTATTTCTACTAACATAATGAGATTAATTAAGAGTTTTTCAATTTTGAAAAAGTACTATTTATTCTATAGAAATAGTTAGTTAGTTTAATGTATTTCTACTAACAAAGAGATTAATAATACATTATCCAACATGAGCAAACCTGCAGCAGTCATAATCCAAAAACATAAATTTAAATCCAATTCATCAACTCCATTAAAATGTCCAGTGATACATATAAATATGCACATCTCAATATACAACTTGTTAGTAGGTACAGTACACCATCCACTAGTTTCTCTTAGTGTTCAACAACTAGCTAAGTAAGTACACTACCTGTACCTTGCAGTCTTTACAATTGGATTTATCATTTGTTTGTCAGATACCCTGAACTCATTTTGAATGAATTCCTTAGTGGCAATAATGTAAATTTTTCTTGAATTGTGCACACTATCTTCTAGATACTTAAAAAGCTTTCGATTCCATACACGCAATTAACAGGTTCCTCCCAAAATCAATTCTACAGAATGTAACCTTTTCTTAAGACACTTAAAAAACACCATCTTGATGATAAAGCCGCCAGTCTGTTACACAAAATTATAAAATTTTGATTCAACTCTGAAGTTTAATCTACAGGAGTTCAGGTAATATTTGCTGTACAAACTGTTATTATAAAGGTAACTGATAAAAACAGAAGTGTGTGTAGCACTTATGGTATGAGAAGATACAATGATACAATGATAAGACACAGGTAGTAAGTTACCATATCACAACCTTAAGCTTCACTGGTATTTATCTCACCTGGGATGATTACAATAAACCACCTGGCTGCTACTTTTAGAATCCATTAAAAAATGTTGTCCTATATTGGACTTCATGAAGAGACATATCCTGGTTGAATAATTAAATGTGTTACTGTAGTACTATGTACTGTATATTAAATGTTAAACTGGAGTAGATCTTAAATAAGTAAGAAATCCCAGCCATCAATTTTAAAACTGACAAGGTAGGTCAGAAATATGCAAGGATAAGCTACCAAACAATATAAACCCATAATATAAGGGATGATTAATTTTAATTTCATTCCACAAAACCTGTCAATTAATAACTAATGATTTTGCTATTAAATTTAAATAAAATGTTATACATACTTAACATACAAATGGAGCAAAACAATAGATTGTTATACATCATTTTCAATATACCATCACAAAAGTTCTCAACTTGCTGTAAAGCAGTGACATAATGTGTATAGTCTAAAATTTGACACTTAATGAAATTTTAGAAATAGTAATAAAATATGAATTAATTTACCATCATATTTGATTGACAGGAAAGTATCAACAATGAACAAAGGCAAGCCGTATTTTTAATATTTTTAAGATATACATGTCGGAAGCACAATACCTTAAAACCACAGCTCCACTAAATATCACAACAATATGAAAATATAATAGTCCTAATAAAAGCTAACCCCTATCAGTATCATATTATAGCTCAAAGCATAATCCATTGTGTTTTATCTCCACCTTAAAAATATCATGAAGAAATTTGCATACTATCACATAATGACAATATATATATATATATATAGTATACTATCTTGATTCTTTTTAAACCATCAATAAGCCAAATATAGCCAAATCTTTTAGGGTAATGCAGCAGGTCGTTAGTCGCACTGTTACACTTCAAGGGATTTACCTCACATTCTCTTTCTACTGGATAAAAGGGATCCACAAACACAGTTAATTTAACTTTTGTCATCCTACAGTTAACCTGTATCTGATTTCACTTTGATTTTAACTTCGTTGACAAAGGTATGCAGTAAATTACTATTAAGCATGTATTCATTTTTTTTATTGTGTTTCTTCCACTCATGGAGGATGGGCATTATTAGATATCATTTTGTGATGGTAGTGTAAACGACAATTTCTTCCTTCCACAGAGTCAAGTCTCCTGCTGCGAGTGAGACTCCCGCTTTGTAGCTGACATTTTCTGCCATTGCTTTTAACAGAAATTGTTTGAAAATACCAAATCTCCTACTCAAAATTTCTACCAACTTGACAGGTATGCAATCTAATAAGATTCATATCAATTGGTCTTTCACATATTTAACACATGGCTATATATACAAAGCCTGGGATACAAAGCCATGCAATGGGTGAGACAAGGTTAAGAAATTCATCAAATTTAAATTAAATTTCACCAAATGAAATTCCTTTCTATTCAATAGCAAGGTGACAAAATTACCAGCACACACTTTTTATTTAACAATTTTCAATGCATTATATGTCTGTATACATGTATGTATGATTGACATATTGTTGAACAATACATTAATTTTAATCTACCTGGCATAGAAAATTATCAGAGAACTTTTAGAATAAAAACTAAAACAAAGAAATCACTGGTATACCCCTATACCGTTTCCTCTTCACAGCAATTCTAATTTATTACCCATACACTGACTGGACATTAAGAGCCTTGTTCATTGTATGAAGCAATAGGTTTCATATTAATAATAACTAATGAGTAATTAGAACTTAATCATGACACTTTATTAAATGAATGGCCAAGCAATGATCCTACAGGTAGACATCATGTGATTAGTGTGAAAAATGAGGCAACTTACATATGTTTGAATTAAAAAAAAACAAGCTGTAATTAGTGTTTCAATGTCACATGGTCAGTAGCACTCAGGCTTAACATGCGCAGAGAAATTTCCACCAATTTCAGCGGAATTGGTCAAAAAATTAATTATCGGGGAGAAGTTTGTTTTTTTACTGCAAACTTTGCTGAGGTTGGATTAACATACTTGAACATAAAAATGCTGGCTTTAATTTCCTAATGACTATTCCAACCATAGTAGTTCAGAAGTCCAGCATGTGACCATTAATCCATCTTTTGTCTGTGACCAACATAAGCAACTGGATATTAAAATTTTGTAATGAGGGGGAGTGAATTTATAATAACTGAAAATTATTAATATGAAAATGTGACATAGCAATAGAAAATCAGTGTGTACTGTAACTCATTTAAACACTAGATTTCTTTTTATGTGTGAAAACTTCTTATCTGAATGTTCCCAGGTATGGTTCGCAGTTACATTAACAAATTTAATATTAACCTGTATATAAAAATCAGGTCATAGCAGTTTTTTTTGTTTCTTTAATGTAAGTGTATTACATTACAAAATGCTTGCAGATATCTTCAAATAGGTGTTTCGACATTCTTTTACTTTTTGAGCGAATCTTTCATCAAAACTGTGTTAGGAGGCACAATCCCTGCGTATACACTTTAAAAAACATATTGCGAACTGGTTGGTAGTAGCAGAATTGTTTGTGAAGAAATATTTAATCAAATTTTCTCTCTGGAAACAAAGCTATAGACTATGTCATCATTTTTGCCCTGGAACAGTTCCCGTTTTCTGATAAGTACTATATTTTAACCAAAGTTAGTGGTTTTCCACAGTGCCTGCCTTAAGACAGGTCTTGGGAAGAACCATGTGGTTTCTAATCCCACTTTATATCTTTTGAACAGCATGTTCTTGAGTTGCTAAGAGATACCCAATCAATGATACACATCTTGATATCCCTACACTTACTGTACATACATTAATATAAACTTTACAAATATTTCCTTTAGATCTCAATTTCTCTATCCATCACTGGCAATCCGACTGGCTAGGCCCAGAGTTTGATCTCCACTGGGTTTTCTGAATATTATGAAAATTCATTTGTTTATACTGGCTTCTACACCAGTGACCCTTGACCCTATATATGCCATGGATTGATAAACCAACACAACTTTCTGTAAAACAGTGTAAAACACCACTGAAGTTTAGAAATAAACAAA